>SDEE01000149.1:0-84970 GCA_004126415.1 Candolleomyces aberdarensis | reverse complement strand
TCCGCGTTCACCCTCGCCATCTTCCAAGGGCATTGCTCGTCGCTGTTGAAGGCGTAGGCAAAGGTCTCGTAGACTTGGTTGGGCGCGGTGTTTTTGAACTTCTCTGGGCTGGTGCACATCTCGTGGTGAAGGTCGAAGTACCATTTCACTTGCTCTGCGGTGCACTCGGTGACATTTTTGGATCCGTCGGGGTTCGGACTCGCAAGGGCAAAGAGCTTGGTCCTGAACGAGTAGACCAGTCGAGTTTGTACTTTGAAAGGGATGCGAATTGGGACGTGCTCCTTGTTGATCAGGTACGAGGCCGACATCGTAGGGGGTGAAAGGTGCGTTCCAATATTTCCATTATCACCTCCCCCTATTAATTCGAAATCGCCTGCGAATCCCAGGAATATATCTCCGAGCTCCACCTGCTCGTCTATGATCTCCATTCCTCGGGTCCCTTCGGTAAGTTGTCCGATATTTGAAATTCCAATTGCTTCCAGGTATTCCTTCAAAACCTCCAGGTGTGATATCTTGTGGTACGGAAGCCAAGTCCGGTCCCCGTCTCGCCACAGGAGCTCAAATCGAGCGTCGCTTCCGCTACCTGAATGTCCAAGTATCCTCTCGACAGTGTATTCCTTCTCCAAGCCAGCGTCCTCCCAGTCCCAAATTTGATTATCAACTCGGCCTGGGAACAGCCGATCGTCGTTAGGGACATGGATCCTAAGCTTTGCAGCATGGAAAACATCGTGGACACCCCGCTGTTTCATTTTTGCCGGTAAGTCGATCCGATACGAGTTATTCTTGAAGTCCTGAACAATCTTGTAGGGCCCGATGAACTTCGGAAGGAATTTTCGAGCCAATCCCTTCGGGAAACGGATATTCTCGCTCGAGACGTAGACCAGATCACCCAAGGCGAATGGTGTAAGTTGTCGTTTTCGATTTGCATTCCGAGTCTGCTTGACACGAGCCTCCAGAATACTATCATGTGCCGCCATCAATGCATTTTTCACCTTGGTTGCGTATGCTCGCACCCCAGGGAACTCGTCTTTGTGCGGATCATTCCAAATAAAGCTGCGTGGCATGCGGCCATGGTTAAGGAAAAAGGGTGCGTATCCTGTGACCTCGGATCGAGCGGAATTGATAGCGAATTCAACAGCAGGTAATTTCGAGACCCAATCCTTCTGTTTCGAGCCTATGCACTGCCGAATCATCTGCGTGATGGTTCTATTTGCTCGTTCCGTCGAACCATCAGTTTCGGGATGGTAAGCGCTGGACATATTCAGCTTCGTGCCCACTAACTTGTGCAAATGATCCCAGAAAGTCGCCGTAAACCACTTGTCACGATCGCTTACAATGTATCGAGGTAAGCCGTGGTGCTTGTACACTTCCTGAAACACTAACTCAGCAACCTCTCTTGCTGTATAGTCTTCACGACTTGGTACGAGATGTACCATACCTGTCAGGCGGTCAATAATCACTGTAATACAGTCGTATGATCCGTTTCGGTCGGTGGATTCTGGTAGAGGACCGACGAAATCTATTCCGATCGAGTCCCAAGGTTGACGAGGTACGTCAAGAGGATTTAATAGCCCGTACGATTTCTGATTGTTTGATTTGCTCCTCTTGCAGGTCATACAAGATTCACAATACTTGTTCACATCGTCGACAAGGCTCTTCCACCACACATGATCTTTGAGGTAAGCGATTGTCTTCCTTGCACTGAGATGAGCTAAAACTCCATGCGCTTCAGCGATAACAATTTCTCGGATGCTTCGTCCATCGTGAAGACTTCGAGGTATGCACAATAATTTCATTCCCTCTGATACTTGATAGATATAGTCATTCTCTACCAAGAAATTCTTGTAATGCTTGGGATTTTCGAGAATCAGACTGAAGAATTTGTCTTTATTGTACTTTCCTCGCAGGATCTTGTGAATATCGTATCCTCCAACGTCCCGAATTGCGTCAATCAAATTTGGAGCAGGTGAGTTGCTTAATTCGGAATTGCGTTCATCACTCGTGGGTGTCCGTTTGGCACGATCAAGAGATTCGGTATGAGTACTGTCTTGCCTCTCGCCCTCCCTTCGCTCCTGTGGGTCTCGAGGACCAACAAGAGTGAAGTGGTTTTTCATGCGGGCAGCAAATTCACGACCAGTCTCGGGTCGACCGGTCTCTGCGGGCAACGTGCCCCTCCTTCCTCCGATAGGACCGTTCTCAGGCTCATTTCCCTTTTTCACCGCAATCGACCCTTTTCGCTTTCGTTCGACAGGTTGCTTCTCAACTACCACCTCCTTCCCTGCCTTCCTGCCAGCAGGTTTCTTTGTAGCTGCGACGCCGCGCCCTCCAGATTTCGCTCTGACACGCCCTCCGGCTGGCGCAGACTGCTCCTGAGAAGGCTGTACTCGCCCTCCAGTGGCTACCTCAGCGCCCGTTTGGTCGGCCGCCCTAGCGGTTGATCGTGTCACTGCACCAAGGGTAAATGGCAACACAGCCATCTTGCCTTCCTGGCCCACATAAAGGGGCATTGACACCTCCTGGACTCCGAGTACGTCGTTGTTGACACTCTCATCGAAATCGGTATACTCACTCCGAGCCCGAACAGTGCCAGGCTCGTCATATGCGTAAATCCGCGAAAGAGCATCGGATAGAATATTTTCTGTCCCCGGCACATATACGATTTCAAAATCAAACAGCGAGAGTTTCTCGAGCNACCTAGCTTGCCGCGGAGACAAGTTCTTCTGGTTGAAGAAGTGGATAAGGCCCTTGTGGTCTGTGTACCAGCGGAAGCGAGCACCCTGAAGTAAGTCTTGGTGTCGCATCATCGTCTCTAATCCCGCTAACATTTCTAACTCATGAACAGGATAGTTCTGCTGCGCCTTGTTCAGCTTGGCAGAGAAAAACGCGGCTACCTTCGCGTTCCGCCAATCCTCGCCTTGACTCACAACGCCCGCAATACCAGTCACACAAGCGTCGGTAACGATGTTAATTGGTGGCTGGTCTTCGCCATAGCGAAGTGGGACTCGATGATGGTTGCGGCAACGTGAAGCGAGCCGTTTAACTTCCTCGAAAGCCCTCTGGTGAGTGAAATCCCACCTCCACGGTACCCTGTCGCTCGTAAGGTTGAACAAGATGCCCATAGGGATGCGAGCTTCCGCGATATCATCGGCAAGATACCCAGCAGCCCCCAAGAAACCCCTCAAGAGCTCTCGGCTCGTAGGCGTCTTCCAACGAATCAAGGCATCAACCTTGTCGGGGTCCATGCGGATCCCCTCATCGTCAACAACTCGGCCCAGAACCTTCAGCTCTTTGCAAAGGAAATGGAGTTTATCTTCATTCAGGAAGAACACCTCACGCTGAAGAATATCAACAACCTTCTTACAGTGAGTTATGTGCTCTTCCAGTGTATTAGAGTAAATGATAATGTCGTCCAAGTACACATCAATCCACTTCCCGATCCATGGTGCAAATAGACTTGTCATCACCGTCTGGAACGTAGCCACTGCATTGCAGTCTCCCTGCTGCATTACGCGGCTCAACATCGGGCCATCCGGCGTATTCATCGCGGAATTCTTCACATCCGAAGGCTCGATGCGGATTTGCTCATACGCATCCTTACCGTCAACCGTCGACCTATACTTCGCTCGAGAAACTCGACGCAGGATCCCCTCCATGTCGGGCAAGGGACAGGTAAGTTTCTGAGTATTGTTGTTCCGTTCACGAAGGTCAACGACAGTCCTCAATCTCTTAGGTTCACCCGGTGAAGAGATCGAGTACGGCGAGACGACTAACACCCACCACCACACCTAACACCAACTCAACGTCGAGCCGGGCGAGATATGTAGCGTAGATAGACCTTTTGTAGTCGCGCCGCACCGAAATCAGGGGTGCGAGGTATGGGGGTAGTGTAGAGTATTAAGAATAAACAAGTATTCTCTCTCTTAGACACACTAGGTCCAGTAAACCGAGGGGTACTCGATAAATCGCAAAATCAACCGTAAGGTTGAGCCTTTAAGCCTTGTCTTTTCTTTACTTAAATCACGCCGCGCGAGATAGAAGTCACGTAACCGATAGATTGCAAACGCAAATAACACAAATAAAAACAGCAGTAATTCTCTGAGGAAAACTATGCTACGAGAGTCCGTGGTTTATATACTAACTGGAGCCGCACGATCACCGGAGCATGATAAATAGGTGTACACGAGTTTTATAAATAGTAAGAGTCCAGGCCCCAGCTAGAGAGAGAGAGATAGATAAAAAGAGACAGAAAATAGAGAGAAAATGAGGGTATTGGATACGCCAAGGTGCCGCCGCGCCACTTGCACGCTCGCGCCGTGACTATTAATAGATGTAAGTTGCCTTTCTAGGTTGCCGAGGATGATGCCGAAGTGATCGAGGGTGGTCGGTCTATGGTTATACCAACCGCCGCCTTGGTGTGCTTTGCTGCTCATGCCCCGTGAGGAGGAGTCGGACCTCCGTCAATAGAGTTGCATATTCTTGGCTTGTTTCCTTGGAACCGCTTTCCGGGTATCTCTCCCCGTCATGTGACCTTCCTTTCAGAGTATCTCGAGCTCCTTTCCCGTGCCGCGCCGGCCATCATGCCATCCGATGTGCCGGAACCTTGCCGCGCCTCTCCTTTCATGCTTAGGGACTCGTCCCCACTGCTCTAGTACTGAGTATACTCGATTAATGTGAGGCCGCGCGAGAGACAGGGTACCATAAGTGCCTAGGAACCCTTCCCAAGTGCCTAGTGGTGAAATCAGGCCTTTCAGCTGCGAGACAGGCCGTTTGATCTGAAGCGGCGCCATCCGGCTAACGTACTAAACCCTAATCTCTGGTATGTGGCAGCGCGCCTCTTAAGTCGGCAGTCCTCGAGCAGACCCCAACTCTCGTGAACCCAAGAGTAATGTACTCTTATCATTATCCTTCGTGCCGCGCGAGGTATCTTAAGACTAGCAGGGTTTTGTAACATAGAGATTTGAATAGACACGACCGTGTATTGAACTATGCGTGATTATTCAATAAAAGAGTGTTTATTCGCGAAAAAGCGAACACGGTCGTATCAGCGTCATGGCGTCCTCATGTCGCAGGAGGTTGTTCCAGGTCTGCCATGATCCCCAGTCCGTCGAAATGACGCACAGTTGGAATGGACGCTTGGCCGAATCAACACCTGTGGAAGGCTCTGATCGCAGGATAGGGGCAAGCATGTTCTGCACTTGCGTCTAAATGAAACGCAATCACATTAGCGTCCATAAGTAGGTGCGCAGGAAATACAGAACAGAATTAAGGCGTTTGAACGTTTGAAACGAGGTGACAGTTAAATCAACGGCTCGCCGCTCGACGGAATACCTCGACAGTATCTCGACAGTATCTCTGGAGCATATCTAGGAGTTTGGGCAGTCCCCAAAGACCATGCCTGCCCTGGAGGCACGAGACAGATATGGATTGGTGTTCCACGATGTGATCGCATAATCATTCTGCGCTCCCGAGATGAATGTTGGGGGCGCGAGTTATGGGCGAGTGTGCCAGAGGTCAATCTGCAATCCGCAAGTTGAGGGGTACCTATAGACCGGTGACCGGTCTAGGGTGATTTGCCTTCCAGATGGGGCGTTGCATTTGGCAACCATGACAAGAAGAATGTAACATACGCTTCTCCGAATCCTTCTTATCCCACCCGCTCAACACAACTTCGTTCTCCCTGGGCAACTTCCTCCAGTAAAAAGCATCCGACTGCGACAGCCTCAAACCTGTTGGAATGGATATGTGAATATCCAGCTGTTTCTGGACGCATTTCTTCCGATCGTTTATGTAGATGGAGAGCAGAGTGACGGGGATAGCTCAGCGGGCATGTAAGGAGAAACCAGTGGGTTTTGCTTTGACTGCAGACCGGATCATAGGACGACCGTGAGAGTCAATTCCCATCTTGAAGCTGCGGCGTTTCCATCTTGGATGCTGATTCAACAATGGGTACCATATCTCGCAACCAGGCCCGAACGTCCACGTCGCCCTTCAGGTCCAAATCGATTTATCGTGGACAGAGGCTATTCGGCTTCTTGCAACCGTGCAACGCAGGGGTGCTTGTTGCCTCCTATGTTCTATTGCAGAGCCAATCGTCATTGAACCACCGGGCGTCTCAGTAACGCGTAGCAAGCCAAATATTTTCCAGGGTCCCGGAGGGAGCCATTTGTGGTTTGCGAGCAGTCCAGCTCATCAGACTGCTATGGGTCCCATATTACTATTTAGATCAGTTGTGGTATGTCGTGGATCTTCTATCTACGATTGAATTTCAAGAAGGTTCCGAGTCCTCGACAAGACACCCAAAAAGAGGTATCAACTCGATGACCACCGAGGAAAACCCTTCGTTGTCGCAGCTGGACTCTTCACGGTTAGCCCTTGTTGACTCGTTCTCCCTTTAATCTTGCCACTACACAATTCCTCACATGCAACCCGTCCAACTCGCCATCCATTCCAACAGTCTCTTTGACAATTCTACAGAGTAGTTCAAAGCTAGCGATATACCGTGATGCTTGCAAATGGCCCGATGAGTTGCGCCCGGAAATAAGGTATACATTTTGACCGAGATACTTTCGTCTTGGCTGCAGCAGACCGGGGGGACGTGAAGGTTCCCGATCTAGATATATGACGACTGAAACACTTGCATAAAAGATTGGTGGATCCAAGATTGTGCTAAACGGAGGAGGATATAACCGATACATATATACACAATATATTCGTTTCACATTAAGAAGATTAGTACTCTAGCGGAAGAGAGGTCATATCCTAAAAATGCGGGATGAAACGAGACCATGACACCGTTTGGTGTGCATTGTGTGGTAGGCTATGAAGGCTCCAGAGAGCAAGGCATACAAGGATCAGGCGAGAAGCTATGTAACAAGCAAGATAAATGATGATCAGTCCGGAGTAGAATCCAATGACGATCCGCTTCTCCTTGTCACTCATCTTCTCCAACGGACGAATCAACCTCAACAAAATATGTGGCTCCTCCCTCGACTCCTCCAACTGATCCTTTGACTCTTCCAACCGATCTTTCGATTCCTCCAACTGATCCTTCGACTCTTCCAACTGATCCTTCAACTCTTCCAGCTGATTCTTCGACTCGGGCGGCAACTGATCTTTCGACTCCTCCAACTGATCTTTCGACTCCTCCAACTGATCTTTCGACTCCTCCAACTGAGCTTCCGACTCCTCTGGTTGGTCCTTTGGCTCACTCTCCCGTGACAGCACTCGCCAACATGCTCTCAATAGAAATTTCACAGCTAACACGCCAAGAACCACGGGAATGAGCGCCAGACCGAGTGCAAAACCACCCACCGCCGGGGCCGCAAAGTATATCTGGATTGATGTGCTGACAAGACAAGAAACTCTCCACAAGATTCGTCCTATGGGGAGTTTGGGAAAGGTGAAGTTCCACGCAATATAGTAAAACGACCCTGGTACTCCAAGGAGAGCCATTGCCAGGTACAGAACGCCACTGGCAGGGTTGACTTTTTCCATTTGACGAACCAAGATGGTTAACCGTGAGAAGAAGGGAATCCGATGGTTCACATTGAGGTCCGCTGCTGATAAGATAGTCAGTATCAAGCCTGTAGAACGGATGGAAAGTACAAACCACGGTCTTCTGCTAAGGTCGTCCTGGACCACCATACGGGCCAGTATCGGTATTCTACAAACTCATGGTCTGCTGCTGATATGACAGTCAGTATCCAGCTTGTAGAACAAGATAGAAAGTATGAACCTGGGTTTTCTGCTAAGGCCGTCTGAGAGGGCGAAACATTGACATACTGTTCCGGTTCTTCCAGTTCCGCAGGCTGGGCTTGAAGTTGATCTCGAGGTTGATTAAGGGACAAACCAGTCGTCATGTAGTCCACTGGTGGCAGGGGGATGACTATGGGGTTCTGCACGTGGAGGGGTTTATCCCACCAGAAGATATAGGCGAGTAGAGCCGTGACCGCGTACACCAGGGTGATGACTTCCAATGCAGTCACGTTGAGATTTTGCACCCCCCGTGCTGCGAACTGGACGATAAACCAAAAAGTCTGGACGAAAGTAAGACCCTTCGTCAGCGCATCCCCTTTGCTACGGTCAAGAATCTCTATGTTTTTAGAGGGAAGACTCTTGAGTGTGTTTCGAGCATCAAAAAGCCGCTTGTCGCCACCGTTCAAGTTGGAATCGCCGTCATTTGATTCGCCGTCATTGGGATTTTCCGAGAGTTTCCATAAACTGATATATTCATAACGGCCATCGATGTCGAAGATTACGCCACCCATGAGGAGGAAATGGCCATGAAACCTTTTCCACGGATTGTCATCTAATGAACAGCACAGTGAGCAACAGAACCGAAAGTATACCGCTCTCATACAAATACATACCATCGTCCTCGCGTTTTATTTTCAACCAGGCCGAAAGTCTTTCCCCCACAAGTGCCACAGTTAAATTTTTGATCCTTATCGCAGTACGTGTCCGAAAGGTTTTGCGTCCACCTATCTTGTACGCAACGTAATCTGCAACCCTCCACTGGTACAAGGCATATATCAATGCTAGCTCGGGTGCGATGAAAGCCACAAGGAACCACAACATCCGGGCTTTAATCCTCTGCCACCTAGTGGAATTATACCCAACAATGTCGGGATGCATGGAGACCCATGTGCATAACAGAGTGGTGATGAGACACGTCCAGATGATTTCAGGAGTGGATCGGTAGTTGGTGACAAAGCGGATCTCGCCACTGGTATCTGACGTATCGAAAGAAGAGGTAGAAGAGGGCTGGACAGGTGCTCCAAAGCCCGGATTGCAGATGCTGAGGAGGGAAAGAATGATGGTGATCATGGCGAAAGTCAATCGCAATAGTGAATGTTCGGGTGCAGCGACTCTCCAATTTATATAAAGACTTGAGCTGCATCGGGAAACTCTCTTTTGGGCTTTTCCTGGCCTTTGCTCCACGAAATTTGACCTGACGTTTTTCTAAAATCGACTTGGCTTTGTTGGGTTTGACTCCTAGCTTTTTTGGGGGCTTGACAGCGTGTGAGAACGCTTGAAAAAGTACAGAAGTAAACCTTAAGTTTGTATACTAATGACACAGTGCTGATGTGAATGATACTATAAACGCGGATGCATGGTCACACTCGCTCAGTCCCCATCTTGCTCGCACGGCGCTCCCACAGCGTGTTTTCGCCAATTGTGATGCGTTCCTGGGCGCCTTTCGGAGCACGTTCATTTATCTTATCCGCGATGTCCAGAGCAACCATCCACTGGCTCAAGGTAAACAATGACTACTGCTTGGGAGCTGCGAAAGCATGAAGGAACGGAGCCAATCGCACATAAAGCCTCTGCCGAAGAGTCGAGTTGTATTCAACGACGTTAGCGCGCACGGAGATCCATGTGCAAGAAAGTGGGCATAAGGCATGTCCAAATAATTTCGGGAGTTGAATGGTAGTTGATGATGAAAAGAATCTTATCTCTGGGTCCCAATTGCTCGACATAAGGCTTAGAAGGGGTTGGGAGAGGAGCTGCAAATTCGCGGCAGCTGAGGAGGAAAAGGGTGATGGTGAGAATGTGGGCAAGCATGTGCCATGCGACGACGTCCAAAATCCACTTGGATGCTACGTGTACAAGGAAGAAAGCGACCTGTTTGAATGAGCTATGTACACTTCGCTGCGCTGTGGTGTAGTCATGCCTCAAGATGTTCGGGCCTACCACTGATCATGAGCCCCAGTCCAAGTGACCATGGAGGACGGTTGGAATGAACACTTAAGCCAGATAAGGCTTAATGACAGGATAGGGCACATTCTCTGGGCTTGCAAGGCTAAATTAAACGTTGTGGTTGCATTAGCGCCCGTACTATCTAGGTGTTGAAATACGCAACAGAGCAAAGATGAAAAATACATGTTTGAACGTCTAAAACAAGGTGAAGGCTCAAGAATAGACTCACCCCTAGATGGAATATCTCGACCGTACCTGTGGAACATATATAGAAATTTGGGCGCTTCTCGAATGATCATGCCTGTCCTCGAGGCATGAGACAGGTAGTATGCATTGGCATTCCACGATGCAATCGCGCTCCCGAGGCGAATAGACCACCGTTCAGGGGTGCGTGCGCCCAAGCTCAATCTGCAACCCAGTGACCTGCAGGTTAATACCGGGTCAAGGGTTACGATCTGCTCCCAAGGCGCGCTCTTCTAGGTGCCGAATTCACTGCGGCCCGGACCGTGAGAGTCAACTCCCATCTCGGAGTCCTTGCCGATTTCGTTCGACGAGATTCATCAAGCGTCTCCTTTCAACCCCCCACCGCCCTGGAGTCCCCGCGGTTATGTCTGCGCTTTTCTGCTCAGGATTGCTCGGGCTCATGGAATCCCCAGTACCCCAGCTCCTACAGTCTTTATCTGTCTGTGAATCAGTGTTCCATCTCGACCCCTTTGCTATCTAGCCGACTTCGAGAACCAAGATGCGCACCGCTCGGCCAACTTGCTCCTTCTATTCAACCTGTTGGTAGCTCACACAAGTTCCTCAGGCATCCCCACAAACCAACCGAATTCCCATTTGAGCGCGAACCTTTGAAATTCATACTGGGTCAAACGACCGAGTTCGAATTTGCACATCTTCACCCCCAATTTGCGTCGCCACGTTGATGGCATCCTGTACAGGAAGGGAGAAGGCTTCTGCAGTCCATGTGCCCTACCCATCAGAAATTCCGCAACACCATTCGCGACACACACCCGAATTCAGGCCCCTTCTACCGCGAGAATGCTGGAACGAGGTTCCTTCCGCACCCCCAGTTCCTCGATCGTGAAGAGGAGTTTGGAGCTTCTGCATCTCAGTACGCTGAAGATGCTTTCGCTGAAGATGCGTTTTCTGAAACGGACGAAGCTATGGCCTCGACAATCACCACGGCGGGTGGGCGACGGGAGTCGAAGTTGGCCGGAATGCGATAAATGTAGATAAGGTCTATGAAATCGCTCATCAGTACGTTTATTATCCTTTTTCCTCCCTTGCCTTTGACTGAAAAGCTCTTTCACCATAGAGCTCGTACTCGGGAGCTCCCAGGGAGCCATTCATTTATCGTTCAGCAGACGTTCATCAAGGATATCGTCACTACGTGGTCTGCACTAGCCCTTTTGAATCTGGAGGCTGTTCGAGCGATTCTATCCGGCTACTCGTGATGGAGTATTTTGAGCATTTTGACCAGGGAACTCAGGAGCAGCGAATCAAGTATGTCCTTTTCTCAAGCTCGTGCTCTAAGATATATTCTTTTGATCAAATACTAGGACCATTCTCTACGACCACCTCAAGGGTTGCTTTGCTCGAACCAAAGACCATATCAAGTGGTTCATCGAACTGGAATCTTTACTGTTCACCATCAACCAACACTATCTCTCCGACTACAGGGAAGATTCCTCGCTTGCTACAAGGCAGCTTGAGAAGACGATATCCGAAACTTGTTACTGAGCAGGTCAAGGCCTATGAGAATACAGCCGGCACTTTCTCCAACTCCCGAGCTCCGGACTTGCAAGATGAGCATGAGTGCCCGAAAAGCATCCCGAAGGTCCTGGGGCTCACCGAGATGGGAATCACGGGCGTTGCGCCGGACGATATTTACAAGATCTTGAGATGGCACCCGCGATCGACATCATGGCGATGTTAGAGCATACTTTCAAGGTGTGATTTTCCGCTGGCCTTCCCTCTTCAACCACTTGGCTGACGATCCTGACGTTCGTGCGACAGTCGCTTATAAACGCTTTGCCGATAACATCCTGCTCGCCGTCAACTATGAGGTCGTTCAAGGGGGATAGAACGGGACGTCTTGAAGGTTCTTCATATGCGGCCTGGGATTAATGGGCCTGAGGGTCAGCGTATTGCGAAGGAGTTGGCTCGGGAGTGCCTGGGTCGCGGAGAAGCGACAGGACTTGTCAAAAAAGGTCGAGCGCCTCCAGATTGAGAGTATGGAACTCTTGGGATTGTCTTAGGGTCATAGTGGCTCACGGTTTCTTGTTCTGAAGTTCTTTTTTCTTCCGAACCAATGCATCGTGATATTTGTTCTAAACCTCTTTTACTGCTGCAGAATGTAAAAGTATGGTCTTTCCAGGGTTGATCTGACCGCGACCCTTCATATCAATCAACTCCAATTTGACCGCTTTGTCAAGCTGCTGAATTTCAGGCATTTCTGAACAGGAAGGCTCTTCTCACAAGTCCCGGGCATGGCTCTGTCACATTTCTATGGCCATGCTGTTGAATGGGGCTGTATCTAGACGCCTGACATTGTCCTCACTCTTCCCCTTCAACTGGGTGGTCAAAAGTCATTTCCTATGTCATCAACATCGTCTATCAACCCCCCAGTTGCTAGCATCTACCTTAATACTAACTCATCAAGGAACACGGGCGACTATGCGTATCGCTACCGACGGTACCCCACTTCACGTCCCGCGGATCACACTTGGAACATCCGGACGAACGATGTGAACGCACGAGCAGGTGTGCGCCCTCCTTTGGCAGCAGAACATCGTATGCTCGGCGTCGTTTTATCGCAAAGTTGATCGTAATTGAGCCACAGATCCACAAGAACGTGGTCCGAGTGCTACGCGTACCCAATTGTCATCCTCTCAAATCCCAGCATCTGTTGACAGTCAGACATCTCAGAAAGATTCGGCAGGCCAAGCATTTGCCAGGGCTTTGGAGGGAGTCATATGTGGTTTGCGAGCCCTCCATCTCTTCACATTGCTATGGATCCCCTATTTCTATCACGGTCAACTGCAGCCCATAGTGGAGTTACTGTCTACGATTGAAAGTCAGGAGCATTCCGATTCCCAGATAAGCATAGGCGCCCAGAGTGGTGTCAATGTGATGACCACTGAAGGAAACCCTTTGTTACCGCAGTTGGATTCTTCACTGCTAGGTTTCGTTGACGGCCGGATTTCGGAATGGAACATTATGTTTGTTGTTGCTCTAGGGCTTCTCGCGTAAGTTCTCGTTCTCATTTAAAATGTGGTACTAGACCCTTCCTCACACCCTACTTTACACCCACCTAACTCGCCGTTCATTCCAACAGAGTCTCTCCAACAATTCTACAGATTCAGTCTGCTATCGAAGATAGGATTTTTCGGGCGTTTGCTTTCCCCGCCATGTATCGAGCTACCTCCGGGCTCATCTTCACCGTTGTTCTCAGTGTCTATTTTCGCTCCTTGTCAAAGAAAGAAAATCCTTGCATCCGGCTATGGTATCAGGTAGGATTCCCGTCGACTATACCTCCAACATAGTTCTCATTGGAGCGTCATAACAGGGAATGTGCCGTACAGCGGGTTCTGAATCTTCCAATGTTTCAACACTTTCCAAAATCATTTCTCTCCCTGCCGCCTCCATCAGCTGGTATGTTGCCAAATTGAACGGTTTCTGTTAAAATATTGATAACAGTCTCTGTGACTCTATCGAATCCAATAGGTCAGTTCTCTTTTTCATCGGTGCTCTCTTTTCACTGCTGTGGAAGACCGACACCATACATAAAGAACGTGCATTCGAGGACATAGGTCCCAAATCGGCCGTTATCGACAAACGCGACCCGTTTTTCGTGACAGTTTTCAGTGCTCGCGGCTCAGTTACATTCCTGATGATTATTGACTTTGCTTATCTCGTTTGGCTAATTGTAGTGTTGTGTCGCCATGCAAAAGCTCTTGCAAGAACGAGTTAGATATTGAATACACGAAAAACAAATGTGCATTAACTATCCACTTATATACTACACTGTCGGTGCACCACCGACATAAAACTGCATCCCACTTTTCATGTCACCAGAAATCCAACTACTCCGCCTCACTGTTTGAATCGGGCTCAAACCTGGTTACGAGCCCAATGGAAGGCCTGCAGCGTATAAAATTGCGAACATCGGTGAGTGGAAAGTCTTTGGGGATGCCGTTGAACTCGAGGAGTTCAAGATTGGGAAAGAGTAGAGGCCCCCTCGAGCCAAGGTCCAAAAACGAGCCACCGAGGAAAACGATACTGTCCAAAGACAGGTGCTTCAGCGAGTTGATACGACCCAACGTCTCGATACTGGATGATTCCAAACCGACGCAATGAATCCGAAGTGCGTGCAGCGTGTTTTGCTGTCCATCCTGGAGGAATTTCCATACACAGCCCATAGTCTCCCCCCCTACGGTGTTGAAACTGTCGGACTCTTCGTCTTCTTTGTCAGGGTTGAGATAACTCTGATATTTGTCAAAGTACTTGAAGCTGATGTCGAGAGTATTGATCCCCGGTGCTTTGAGTATTTCAAGCAGGTTCATTGCATGTGGGTCCATGCGCCGAAGGTGAAGGGTATGGAGCTCAGGGAGAAGGACACCCGCCTCGCATAGGGATCGGGTTTCTTCTAATTGATTATAGTTCCAGAAAAATGTCCCCAACAGGTCCAAGCACATCTCCCTGACGTTTACACAATTTAGCAGCACTTGAAGAAGAAACCCCTCCTCCCAGTCACAGCGAAGGTGAAGGTTTGTCAAGCGTTGGACGAAGTTGTCTGGAATTCGGAAGGCCAATGGGGCCTGGGGGATGAAGTCGAATCGGGATGGAAGCCAGAGCCCAAATGTTGTGAGGGATTGTGGCATCACAGAAAACAATAGGTCCCAATCGCCAACGTTGAATTCGTCCCAAATACCGATCGTTAACGATGAAATGGATAGCCATGGGCTCGGGTAGGGTTGGGTTGTGAGTATCTTGACTGCCTGCTGTAGGAATCTGAGGCAGCGTACTGTCACACAGATAATGGAGAGGTGGTAGAGTGGTGGACCCTGGGCCAGGAACTTTGAGAGGGCTGATGAAGCCACAAGGCAGTTGTCCGGGCTACCACACCCGGAATGGGGATATCCAGTGGTTAAGTCGACCGTCAGCATCTTTGGTACATTGCCAGCACGACGAAGCCACGAGGAAGCAAAGTCGAACGGAAAGGGGGTTTGGCTTTGAACTTTGATTGACAGGCAACTCCAAAGTCGATGTGTGTGTCTTGCAGCGTCGTGCCACCGCTGACAGACCATGGAAAGATTCACCAATGCTTCTCGCCCTTTCTTGTCAAAGGCGGAAGTCAGAGGGAATAAATGCTGAAATATTTCCCCAATTACATCGAGTGGGATATCCCTCCATGGTGAAAGTATCTGGTGATACTGTTCGAGTTGGTTTTCGCGACTTCGGATCTGGGCACGCAGACGCTGGACTTCCTGCTGTAGAGATTTGGTGCCTTGCCTCGCAAGGGCTTTCTGAGCTGGGCTCGCAGGTCCATTATTGGTGAGTAGATAAGAGAGGTTGGTATTCTGCAAGTCCATTGGGTGACGAGAGAACTCGGGATGATAATGCTGGGGGTGTGGAAGGAAAGTTGAACAAGCGTGTGACCCAGACGACCTTTGTGGCAACCCGTTTCGTTTCGGGCCTCGGCTCGGCCATTCCAGGCATAAGGCCGAGCAGCGAGTATGGGTTGTTCGCAAAAAATATTAATGTCCACCAGTCAACCACCAGTAGCTCTTCCAAGCGCCCACAAGAATGGTAGACGCCTAAAGGATGAAGCCAATTGAGTTTTGCCCTTAGCCTCGGATAAGTCAGGAGACAGGCAGAAACTGGCAGATTTCCAATGAAGGGCCTCTCGAGCTAAAAGGCACCTTTGATCCAGTAGAAAAGGGCGATGGATGCGAGATTCGAAAGTAGCTATAGTATATATAATGTAGAGAGGGCGCTACATTGACAACTATCCAAATGAGAATGCCAGCGGTACTCTAGAGGAAACACCTATTCTAAAAATGCGGGATGAAACGAGCCCAGACAACGGTTTGGTGCCCATCGGATGGTAGTTCATGAAGGCTCCAAAGAGCAAGAGACACAAGCATTAGGCGAATAACTGCATAAAAGCCGACAAAAACAAAGCCGACGATATCTCTTCTGGACTTGTCCAATCCTTTCAAGTTGAGGATGTAAAATCCAATGAGGGTAGCAATGACCATCACTAGGATAAAACCCCATGGAACCAATGTGACGACGATGCAGAACACCCTCCATAACTTCTGCCCTATGGGCAAGGGAAAAGTGAACCCCCATGCGATATAGTATATCGAACCGAACACGCCCAGAAGGCCTAGCGTGACGAGATATGTGATCGTGTTCATACGGAAGTTCGCGTCAAGGCCCTGGGGGGTGTAAACATATTCTATAAAACCATTCGGCGCACTGTGTGCTGCGACCGAGAGTAAGTATACGGATTGCGGGACACGAGGTAAGGGACGTACCAGAGCATCTTGTTGAGGTATTTTGGGGGATTGGATTGGATTCTTGGCCCTCGGGCTGCTTCGAGTGTGAAGTCGGAGGGTCAGTCGCCTCGTGTTCCACTGGTGGCAAGCCAATAATGATGGGGCACTGCACGTTGAGGGGTTTGTCCCACCAGAAAATGTAGACGAATAGGATCATGACCGCGTACGCCAGGGTGAAGACTTCCAATGCATTCACGTTGAGATTTTGAGCTTTGCGCGATGCTAGCTGGACGATGAACCAGGTAGTCTGGATAAGAGTGAGACTCTTCGTGACTGCGTCCCCTTTACTGCGGTCACACATTTCCATATCTCTTGTGGGAAGGCATTCGAGGGCCTTTCGAGCCGCTGTATACAGCGCAGAGTCGTCATTCGGCTTGTTGTCTGTCGCCGGCTTGCTATTTTTCGACTCCTCGTTTTCCTTGTTGCTATTCGACCCGTCGTCCTCTGCGATTGGCTGTTCGTCGTTCAAATTGTTGCCGTTGGGCTCGTTGCCGTCTGACTCGGCCAAAATGTCGTCCGGACTGACGTCGTTGCCATTCTTGAGTAGTTTCCCTAGCTCGAGATATTCAAAACGGCCATTGATGGAGAAGATGACCCCGCCCATGAGGAGGAAATAGCCATGGGACATTTTCCAAAGATGATTGTCTGATAACAAGGTGAATAACAAGTCCGAGGCAAGCGTACCCTGCAATATTGATATACGGACCTTTTTCCTGTTCAACTTTGCGTTTGTTGATCCCCAAAAACCGTCGCCAAAAGGGTGTCGCAACAGCGGGGGCAGGGCTTTCGGTGGTAGCGTCCCTGGATCTGCGCTTGTTCATCCTATTCACAATGTGACGTGCGATTATGCATTGCTGCAAGGCTGACAACAAAGGAATTTCGGGAGCAACGAAAGCCACAAGGAACATCTTGGTTTGCCGTCCAAGCCTCTGCCAACGAGTCGAACCGTATCCAACGACGTTAGGGTGCATAGAGACCCATGTGCATAAGAAAGTGGTGATAAGGCAGGTCCAGATGATTTCGGGAGTTGATCGGTAGTTGGTGAGGAAACGAGGCTCGTCTCTGGGTCCCAAAGGTTCGACGTAAGGATTAGACGGGGTCGGGAAAGGAGCTGCAAGACCCGATTCACCGCAGCTGAGGAAGAAAAGGGTAGTAGCGAGCATGGGGAGTCGATAGTCCATGTAGATGCTACGAGATAGCGAGCGGCCTGTTTAAATGAGCGACATTTTCGCTGCGTCATGGCGCCCTCATGTCGCCGGATGTTGTCCAAGGTCTGCCATGAGACCCAGTCCGTCGAAATGACCCTACAGGACAGTTGACAGTTGGAATGGACACTTGGCCGAATCAACGCCTGTGGAAGGCTTGAGGCAAGCATGTTCTGCACTTGCATCTAAATGAAACGCGATCACATTAGCGCTCGTATCTAGGTGCCGAGGAAATATACAACAGAATTAAGGTGTTTAAACGTTTGAAACGAGGTAATGGTTAAATTGAAGGCTCGCCTCTAGACGTAATACCTCGACACTGGCAGTATCTCTGGAACATATCCAGGAGTTTGGGCGCTTCTCAATGACCATGCCTGCCCTCGAGGCATGAGACAGATATGGATTGGTGTTCCACGATGTGATCGCATAATTATCATGCGCTCCCGAGATGAATGAGCCGCGTGTTAGGGGTGCGTATGCCAGGATCAATCTGCACTCCGGTGACCTGCAAGTCAATATCAAGAGGTACCGAAAGAATTACGATTTGCCTAACCAGGCATTGAATTCAGCAACCATGGCACGCAAAATGCAGGAATAATGAAACATACGCTTCTCTGTTTATCCCGCTGAACACAACTTCATTCTCCTGCCTGGACATCTTCCTCCGTGAAAAGCATCCGGCGCGACAGCTTATATGGTCTCGAACTTGATGAATATACGAGTTCCCAGACGCATTTCTTCCTTCCTCGCTCTCGCTAGTCTTGTTTCGATCGCTTGTGTGGATGGAGAGCGAGGTGAAGATGATGGTGTAGCGGGCATGTAAGGGAAGGGGAAACCATTTGACTGCAGACCGGATCATGGACGACCGTGAGAGTCAGCTCCCATCTTGTGGTCCCAGCCTCCCGGGCCGATTTGATCGTATTCCTCCATCTCTCTCCTCCTACCCACAGTCCCACCACTGTTATGTCTGCGCTTTTTTGCTCAGGATGCAAAGGCTATCTGGGCCTCATAGCATCGAGCTCAGCAGACGGGGTCTCTTCAGCACCCCTGCTCCTGCAGTCTTGACCTGTCTGCTAACCAACGTTCAATTTTGACCCTTCCTCCAGCCGAGAGCCAAGGTGCGCACCGCTTGGCCAAAAGGGTCCTTTAACTTAAACTAATAGTAGCTCACAAACTCCTCAGGTGTCTTCCCAAACCGGACCGAATTCCCACCGACGAGGAACAAAGCTGGATCCACTTCATTCGAATTGAGCGCGAACTTTGGACACCACCTCCAACTTGCGTCGCCACGCTGATGGCATCCTGGACAAGAACGAGCTTCATTCTACAAGGCCACTCAGGATCGCCCCCCGGATTATGCCCTCCTACCGCGAGAACGCTGCAATGAGGTTCCTCCCCCGTCCACAATTCCTCGATCGTGAAGAGGAGCTTGAAGCTTCCGCCTCTCAGAATTTTGAAGATCCCTAGTACGCTGAAGAAGCGTTTTCCGAAGACAATGAAATTACGGTCTCAGCAACCATCACGAGTGGGCTGCGAAGGGGTCGAAGTTGGCCGGAATACGCATACGTAGATGAAGTCTACGAAATCGCTCAACAGTATGTCCATTTCCCTGATTCTTTTTGTTTTTGAGAGTGATTAATTCTTACCTTACAGAGCTCGAGCTCCCCGACAACTATACATTCGTCGTCCGGCAGTCGTTCATCGGGATATCGTTGAAAAGTAGTCTGCGCCAGCGCTCGTATATCTAGGGGCTGTTCAAGCTATTTTATCCAACTATGTGACGAAGCTCGTGACGAACCATTTCGAGCATTTTGGTCCAACGAATCAAGTAAGTTCTCTGGTTGATATCGTGCTTCGTAGATTTGTTTGATCAAATATGACAATCTAAAGACGATTATCCATAAAACCTCTAGGACTGCTCCGCGCGCACGAAGGATCGCATCAAATGGTCCATTGATCATTGAGCTTACAGGCCTTGCCGTTCACCCTCAAACGACACTGTTTATCAGACTACAAGGAAAGGTTCTTCGCTTACTACAAGGCAGCTCGAGAAGACGATATCCGAAACCTTGTTACCAAGCAGTCAAAGCGTCTAAGAATACTGCCAGCACTCTCTCCAATTCCCGAGCTTCGGATGCTGAGCACGAGCGCCCCTAAGGCATCCCGAAGGTCGTCTTGAGGCCCACCGGCACGCAGCCCGACGATATCTACAAGATCTTACCCGCCATCAATATCATGGCGGATGTTGGAGCAAATCCAAGGTGCGATTTTCCACTGACTTCCCCTCTTCGAGCACTTGGCTAACGATGAATATTCACGCGACAATCGCATGTAGACGGCCTGCCGACGACATCCCGCTGGCCGTTGAACACGAACTCATCCACGCGATCGAACGGGACACTTTGAAGATGGGCCTGATGATCAGCGTCTTGCAAAGGAGTTGGCTCGAGAGTCCCCAGGTCGTGGATAAGTATTCGAAGAAGCTCGAGCGCGTCCAGATCGCGAGTACGGACACCTTGGAATTGCCTTTGGGTCAAAGTGGCCCTTTTGGCTGCCAGCATCGCTCGTGAAGATGTACGTTTCCGGTTTCTTGTTCTGATTCTCTTCCTTCTTCCGTTATCTATCATAATATCTGCTCTAAACCGATTCTGCTTTTGCGTAATGTCACGTTTTGGGTATTTCGAAGCTTGATGTGATTGTGAGCCCCGATGTTAATGGAACCTCATACCTTCCTCTTGGATTTCGGGCGTTTCTGAGCAGGAAGTGGCTTCACACAGTCACGTTTCAACTGCAATGCTGCAACGAGGATTCGGACAGGCAACGGCCTCCTCCATCTTCCCTTCCAACTGCCTCGTCGAAAATCATTCCCTATGCCGGTCACACAACGCGAAGATGAACCCATCCCCTTTAATACTGTCCATCCTTCCAACTACGGCAGCGTCTACAACAGGACGGACAATAATTGCGTGAATAGCAACTTAGAGAACGCACCAGTGTTGTACCTAACTCGTAAATTCACTGTTCCAGTGCCATGAATTATACGACAGAACTGATATCGCTGCAGAAAATAATGCGAACCCCACGCACACCCTACCACTTCCAGTCCAAACGCGTAACAGCAGGATCTCTCAACAAAGTTCAGGAGCTCAAGCATTTTCCCCAGAAGCGGGTGATTTGAATTCTACCCGCCCCCGATCACCTTCTCCAGCCACACCACTTAACAGCGGGGTCTCTCAACAGAGCTCAGGAGGCCAAGCATTCTCCCGAGTGTCGGAGAAAACCATTTGTGCTTTGAGAACGTCACATCTTGCCACAATGCTGTGGATGCCTCATTATTACCAAAGTCAACTGAGAGATGTGGACGATCAGGGTCGTCGATGGTCAGACTTTGTCGACTGTCGAATTTCTGAGTGGAATATAATGTTTGTTGTCGCTCTAGGACTTCTCGCGTGAGTTTCTTCCTTTTATTTTTCCGTCAGACGCCCCTCACACCTTGCAACCCACTCAACTTGCTGTTCACTCAAACAGAGTCTGTCTAACTATTCTACAAATTCAGTCTGCGGCCGACGATAGGCATATTCGGGCGTTCACTTTCCCTGCCATGTATCGAGCTACTTCCGGGCTCGTTTTCGCCGTCATTCTTAGTATTCATTTCCGCTCTTTGCCGACGAAAGACGATTCTTACACCCGGTCATGGTGTGAGGTAGGATTCCCGTTAATCACTGTACCTGCAGCTAGCATAGTTCTCATTTGAGCGTAATAACAGGGGGTGTCCGGTACAGCTAGCTCCGATGTTTCGACACTCTCCATAGTGCTATCTCTACCTGCCACTTCCGTCAGTTGGTATGTTGCCAAGCTGATCAATTTTGAATTACTGACGACAACGTTTCTGGGTAAAAAATAGGGCGGTTTGCTTTTTCATTGGCGCCCTCCTTTCGCTCCTTTGGAAGATGGACGCCATACCAAAGGAAGACGCTCTTGAGAGATCCGAATCAGTGGCGGTTTCGGAGCACCCTAATCTGTTTAGTGCTTCACTTTTCAGTGCTCGTGCCTATGTTACATTACTAATAGCTATTGACTTTGGCTACCTCGTTTGGATCTTTGTAGTGTTACATCGCCGTAGACGGGCTCTCGCAGGGCATAGTTAGCTATTATACAGGTGGATGAAGGCAAAAAAGAGTACATTAATAGTCTACTATCACTTCAAGCATACTACTAGGAACGCTGGATCTTAATCACACTCCCATTTGGCGATCCTCTCAAGCAATACAACTGAGCAGGGAATGTCAAAACACCTGGGTTCTTGAGCCCCATTGTGTGCAGACACGCCTTCACAGCCTCGGCTGCCACCTCGACATCCAGCGGATAGTACAGTAATGCCGTGTCAAGTAGCGCGTTCTTCGAGCCCTTCGTGATTGAACTGGCCTTGGTCATCCTCCGCTGAGCCATCTGCATGAAAGCGGCGAGGAACTTGTCTGAAGGTACGTGTTCAGTACGCAATGGAATGGGGTAAACTCGAAGTACTCTTAAGCCTGGCAAGAGGCGCTGGGATGGCGATTTCGGGCGCATCAAGGAAGAAAGCACCTGAGGGAATGATTCTCTACCCAACCCCAACGAAAGAGACGTGACGGTGGCTGCATACTGGATGATGGCGAGGAGTTGCTCGCCTTGAGCTGACTGCAATACGATCCCTAGCTCCGTCAATTTCCGACAACGACCGACGAAATGGGCGAATGAGATGTGGCCGAAAAACGAGGCTGGTGAATTCGATTCCACTTGGAGGAATGACAGGTTGGGAAGTTGTAACGCCTTCCAGAAAGCGCTGGCCTGATCTTGATTAGCGCCAGTTTCGAATTCAATCTTGATGTCCAAATGTTTGAGGTGCTCCATAGTGATATCAGCGATTGACCAGGAGGTGGATGGGCGGACAATACAATCGAGCACGCAATGCTCAAGATTGGGAAGATTTTGCAGGACCTCGACGCAGAGCTCAAGGGGAGTGAAAGGCATTAACCGGGTAACTTTCTCATACCGGAAATGGGTGATTGTCGACTTGTGAATTAGGAGGTCACCCATGGAAACATGGGAATTAAAGCTGAGGGAAGCGAGCTGTGGGCTGTTCGCGAAAATGTCTACCACTACCTCTTCCAAGCGCCCATGAGAATGGTAGACGCCTAGATGATGAAGTCGACTGGTCTTGCCTTTAGCCTCGGATAGGGCATCCCAATAAATTCGGTAAGGAGGTAGGTAGAAAATGGCGGATTTCCAACGATGAGCTTCCCGGGCTAAAAGGCGCAACTCTGGCATGTGGAGGGAGGATTGTGCTACTAGACCAGTAGCGACATCGGAAGCATTGAGGTCGTTCATGACTCCTATGGTGAGGTCGCAGTCTCCAGAGCGTGATAGGAATAAATCCAGTATTTCGACGCGAAGTTTGAATCTGGGCTGCACAACGAGGCGAATGGTGGTCCAAAGTTTCGGGGTGGTGATAGCGGCTGATCTCCACGAACGACAAATTTGACTGAGGAGGAGGGGTCCGTGAAGGGGGTCAAAGCTATCGGGTATTTTGAAATTGGTATGGTGAGTGGGGGCACCTTTGGGGCACCAGGAAAATATCTCGGAAAGGAGTTCGGGGAAAATCCGCCGAAGGGGTGATAGTAACCCACGGTGCTCGTGCGCAAACGACTTGAATTTCTTGCGTTTCGACTCTAGCCTGTTGAGAATAGCTCGAACTTGGAAAATCTGGGATTCCAGCTGTTGGATCTCCTCTTCGACGTCTGAGAGACATTGGCTGATTGTACGAGCCTCAGTCGACGAAGGGACTTCGTTTGTCCCAAGTAGCTGGGGGGTTGGTGGGACCCTGTCTTCTGAGCCTGACCCTATGAGCTCGAATTTGCAGCTTGGGCAGAAAAGCGCAGACATGCTTTGCAGCGGTGACTGATCAAGGGGGAGAGCCTGCGGGATGTGGGGATCAGAGTAAGAGACTTCGTGGCTGCTTACTGCTGCTTACTGGGCGGAATCGAATCCGAGTTTTGTCAAAAGATGCGATCAGATGATGATGCGTAGTGAATGGTTCGCCATCCAAAACATGAACCTTACGACATAAATGACATTCCCATCGTTGGTGCTTCAACGCTAGTATGATATCGAACTGCGGAGCTGGTTTACACTTGCAGAATCTACGTGTTGAGACCAGCTTAGAGATTAAAATGGCCCATGAGACATGATCATAACCGCAACATTCAAGTTGTCTCCAGTGCATTGGAAGGAAGAGGTGATCAAACTTGGATGCAACCTGAGAGCATTTTACCACGTGGAATCATCCGAAATTGTTCCATCCTTCCCGCTTGAGGCGCTGAAAATGCCTGCTAGGTTTGAGCAAATTGTATAGAGAGAGATAGCCGTTAGAGTACAAGGAAAATCGTGCTCCAGATAAAGGTCCTAAGTAGTACACTAAAAATGCGGTATATAACGAGACCATACGACCGTTTCATGTGCATCAGGTGGGAGATCATGAAGACTCCAAAGAGCTAGGGATACAAGCATAAGGCGACAAACCGTGTAAAAGACGATAAAGACAATGATGGCGATTGCTTTCTGGAACGCTTTGTTCTCCAACACCCTTTTGAATAGCTTCGATGAGCAACAAATGCAGCTGATGACCAGGAGCAGTAAACCTGCAATCAGCGTCAGGATGAAGCCTGCTACCGGAGTAGCGAACGGGGCTAAGGTGATGAGGGAACAGAAAACTCTCCATAGAGTCCTCCCTACTGGCAAAGGAAAGGTGAACTCCCAGGCAATATAGTAAATTCCACCGGAGATTCCAAGAAGCGCCAGAAGGACGATAAACGCAATCACGTTCATACGAGGGGTTGGCTCGAGGTCATGGCGGTACCGTATAAATATGTTCCCTGCCTTCCCTACAATTAAGGTGAGCGTACGGTTTATTGAACACGAGGTGAATAACGAACCAGGTTTTGCCTCCAAGCCCGTTTGGGAAGGTGGATCAGATCCTTCGATCGACGTTTGAGGTGGCGAAGCTGGTAGGACTGGCTGATTTTCGAGTTCATCCGGGGGAGAACCAAGAGGGTCAACAGCCTTGCTTTCCACTAGTGTCAGGTTGATAACGATGGGGGATTGGACGTTGAGGGGCTTGTCCCACCAGAAGATATAGACGAACAGATTCATGATCGCGTATGCCAGGGTCAAGATTTCCAATAGGGTCACGTTGATATTCTGCATTTTCCGTACTCCCAACTGGACGATAAACCAGGTCGTCTGAAGGAGAGTGAGACCCTTTGTGACCACATCTCCTTTGCTGCGGTCAGAAATTTCCATATCTCTGTCGGGAAGGCTTTGGAGCGCTGCTCGAGCAGCAACATACGGCTCCCTGTCGTCGCCTTCGTCTAGTAGTCCTTCGATTTCGAGATATTGAAGTTGACCATCGACGGAAAAGATAACGCCACCCATGAGGAGGAAATGACCATGGACAGTTTCCCAACTCTGACCACCTGATGAATACCACAGTGAGCAACAAGCTTGAAGGCATATATGGTGGGGCATACCGTCGTCTTGTTCAACTGTGCGTTCAAGTCCCACCTTTCTCGCAAGACGTTCCCTCAAAATCGCTGCAACGAGGTTTCTCATCCTCTGCGCAATGCGCGGTAGAACGCCCTCCCGTTTGCCTATCTTGTCTGCAATATAATTTGCAAGCATCCACTCCCGTAGAGCTGCTAACAGGGGAATCTCTGGGGCAGAGAAAGCCACAAGAAACATGGTGATTCGTGCTCGAAGCCTCTGCCACCGAGTGGAATTGTACCCAACGATGTCAGGATGCATGGAGACCCATGTGCATAAGAAGGTGGTAATAACGCACGTCCAGATGATTTCGGGGGTGGATCGATAATTGGTGGCGAAATGAATCTCGTCCCTGGGTGCGAAAGGGTCAACGGAAGGAGCTGCGAAAGGAGCTCCCAAGCTCAAGTCGCAACCACTGAGGAGGGAAAGCACGATGGCCAGCATTTGCGGTCGATAGAGAACGCATTGAAGCGGAGAGCCTCCAACTTAAATAAAGAGATTTGAGAAGCCGCTCACCGTCAATGCACCATGGAGTCCTCGCGTCTGTCCAAGTGACCATACGAGACAGTCGGAATGATTGCTAAACCGAATAGTGCAATGCCACACCCACCTGCGTGGATAGGTGAGGACCAAGCAAGATCCTGCGCATCCATTCGCCTGAAACGTATTATGTGCAAATGCATTAAACCAGCACCTGATCGGTTCCTCACCCAGGTGTTGGCGATGTTAAAATGAAGACAGAACTTGATATAATACTCACCTAGGCACGCACCACAGGTGCGGTCGTCTTGAGTGAGATAGGGGCGCCACAGTGAAGGCCGAACTAAGAGCACAGTGAAAGGGTTTCATTTTCATCGAGATACCCCACCTAGAGGAAGGTCAGGCACTTCTTGATAATTTTGCAAATCCTCGAGGGACAACGAGGCAGTTATTTCAGCGGCGTGGTGAGACTAAATTTGCACCGTCGCTAGATATATGCGTTCCCGGTATGAATCAACCGGGGATTCGACATATGTGCAATAGGTCAGTCCGCAATAGCTGATTTAGGGGGTTGAGGGTTACGATTTCCCCTCGGGCTCGCTCTTTACTACGGATTTCAGCAGACATAGCACACGAAATGCATGGAAACAACGACATACAGTTCCCCAAACCCATCGCTCAATCCAGGCCCACCCCAACTTCCCCACATGAAGCACGCTAGTCCACAACAGCCCCACGTTCTGCAGTACTCTCATCCTTTCTTCAAGTGCTCAACCTCATCCCCATGCAAGCGGTTTGTCCGGATTTCTAGATGGTCCCAATTCAATGGGCGTAATTTTTCTTCGTCCCTTGCCTTCTGCAAGTTATTTATATGAATGGAGAGCGAGGTGGCAACGATGGCGCGGAGGGTATAGGGGAGCCCATTGAATTTCAATTTTGTCGTTCCAGCCGACGGTCAGGAATGATGGGATCGTGAGAATCTACTTCTACCTTATACCTAGATAGCGGCAGTTTCAAGTCCCCGATTTTGCAATCTTTTGTGAGCTGCGGATAAAAGACTTCATCGGCCGATTTCTTTAGACCTTGGTGGACGTCTGTCAGATGTTATATATCTGGAAAGAAGATCTGGGTGTTAAGCTCAGATATAGAGAATAAGGGACTTCGTCTGTCGATCAGGATTCAGCTGGGAGGCCGTCCTCCAATTCAGGACCCAACAATGCGAGAACAGCATGAAACTCGATGACCTCTGCACGTCGCCTCGTGAGCAAAAAGGCGTAGATATGCTCTTCGAAAACGACTGATTATGGCATAGCAGTGACATGTTGATAGCTCAAGGGAAATGGCAGTCATTTGCCCGCCTAATGTTTGTATCACTCGCCTTCTGGACACTTCATGAGCTCCCACCCGACGCGCATGAGACGGTGACGTGGTCACAATTCATACCCCATTTCTAGGCACCGTCTCATTCTGTAAGTAGCATAGTGCTTGATTGTAAGTGGCTAACACTCATATTCGTACCATCTATCTTTTACAGCACCGGTCCAGGGCAAGTGCTACACATCACTTTTTGAAAAATAAGCAACAAATGGGGCGTTAGTGTTTCTGTTGCATCTCTACAGATCGTTACATTACTAAGTACAAACAAGCCTCCGGCCAGCGTTAACTAAATCGTCCACTTCTTGAACTCCCCCACCACCGACCATCAGTACAGCTGCAGTCGGGGAGATGGCACTCTGAGAGTGAATGATCGATGCCTGCGAGGATGTTCCAGGGGCTCCAACCTGTAGGTCAGAGACGTAATGTCCGTCCCCAGGCGGTAGATCGATGCAGATTACCTGACAAAGGTTTGAAAATCCGGGAGGCAGAGGGTTCCCAGGAGCATAGGAAAACCATCCTCCGCTCCCCTTCTTTAGGAGGGACCAAAAAGACGTGATTTCGACCGTCAGCTTGTCCAGCGGCTGGTCCGGTGAGTTTTGACTAGGCAACCGGGATATTTCGGCAAATGGGAGGGAATCTTCCTTCAAGTCGACGCCACAATCTGTTTCGTACTCGTCATCAACGTGAAAGGTCCACCAAAACACCCCCCGATTCTGTCGTTGGATAATGCGAGATGTAAAACGAACGGCCTCATCCGACATTGCACGCTCTCCGGTACGGCCTACACTGTATTCAGCCTTCGGCATAAGGGTGAACACACCCTTAAGCGTCTGTTGCCAGGTGGTCTTCGTTGACTCTACGTGCTTCACTTGCCCATCCGAGGCCCGTGTGCTTTTGGGTTTATGCTTCTCCAGACTCCACTGAGGACTGTGGCTGTCGATCAAAATCTTCAAGTAGTTTTGGGAGTATTCGTAAGGGGCGTTTGATTTCTTGTGAGCTTGGCACTGCATCCGGGTGAATTCCACACTGGAAGTACGTCCTGGAGTGAGCTATGCAGTCCAGAAAAATTAGAGTCCTCCGAGGAGAAGGATATCCACATCGATATGCATACCTGAAAATTGAACTTGCCGGTAAGCTGCAGTTCTTGCAATAGACCAGATCCCGGTGATGGTTGATAAATCGCAGCCGTGATGTCGAAGTGAATGTTGTGGGGTCGCTGAGTGGTACCACCATCTCCTGGGACAGGTGGACCTTGTGACGGTGGCAAATGTTCTCCACCCTGAGCATTAGCAATCGGGGCATTCTCGTCTTCTCTGGTTGCGGTATCTCGTGAAGCGCTGTCCGTTCCATCATCATCCCCACCACCCCCTTCCTCGCCGGGTTGTAATCCATCAACCGAGTCACTCCCCCTTGGTATCCCGGACCGAGGCTGGACCCTGCGTGCCTCTGTTGGCGAGCTTCTGAATCGTTCGCCTTGACTTTGTCCGTCATGTCCGTTATCACTAGGAGGTTGGTCAAGGTGATCAGCCGCGGTCAACTTATGACCAGCCGAGGTCTGCCCCTGTCCCAGCGCAACATTAAAGCGATGTTGGGAAGCGGATGGAGGTGGAATCAAGTCCTCGAAGGTCAAAGGTTTGCCTTCGGCATTGAACACGGGTGGTCGAAATGTCGTTCCGGATGGCATGAAAACCATGGAAGGAAAGGGCGAGCACGCTTTTCCGACAGCGTCTACGACGTGCTGCGGTGGCTTGATGTCTCTTGAAAGCATGATGTGGATTTCTTGCAGGAGAGTCGCCGTGCCCTGTTGAACCAGACCTTCGTTAAACCCCGCTAGTGCAATCATCGAGATCTCTGGACTATTCATGGCTTTGATGATGTCTGTCTGGTGCAGCTTGAGGTGTTCAAGCGCATCGTCGGCTGTGAGGAAGGCGGCGCAATGGGCCACTTTGGCTCCTTTCGGCTCCTGGATCATCTCTGGCATCCACGGCTGAGTGCCAACACGCCTAATCGAGCTTCTCGTATCCTCCAATCCTGCTGCTCCTCCTGCTTGTTGGGGCGCGTTCTCGTTGCTGGTGTTGGGGTATTGAGTGAGATCGAAGTTGCCTGCGCCTGAGGGGGTTGCCACCTGATCCTGAGGTTGCTGTTGTGGTAGTGGATGGTGCGTCCAATCAACATCTGCCCCCTGCTTGATGAAATCATCCGAGTCAGAGTTGCCCAAACTTGGTCCAGCGTGCGCCTGAAGAGGAAGAGGAGGAGGAATAGACGCGCTCCTGCTTCCCGTTGGACTTGCATCAACACCGACGGAGGACTCGTGCAAAGACGAAGGCGACCCAGACGACAATCCCGAGGAAGATGCGGACGGCACCGACGAAGATGTGCCGCCCCTCGATCCACCAACAGAAGCCGCTTCGCGCTCCAAGTTGAGTAGCGAAGGGTAGTAATCGTCGCCGGTCTCAACCGATGCAGCAGGCGAAGCATACCCTGAATACCCAGCGGTAGCAGCGTGATCATAAGGCTCGCTGGAGTAGTGCCTTTCGGAGCTCGACGCGCTCGGGTCGGGGGACGGAGAGAAAGAGTAATCGCTGAAGGTCGCAGGTACAAGCATCGTGCTGGGTCCAGCGACGGGCTGCTGCTGCTCATCGGTAGCAACGGGCTGTTGCTCGAGGCAAGTGGAGGGTTGGACCTCGGGAGCTTTGTCCTTACTGTTATTGAGCATCTTCCTCCGCGACTCGGTAACGTATTGGTGCTGCCTCTTCCGGTGACGAGTGAGTGCAGCTGGGTCGGAGGTGGCGTACTCGCAGTCGGGGCATGCGTAGTTCTTCTCTTCGGTATGTGTCGCGAGGTGGGTGGTCAAGTTGCTTCGCTGGATCGCGCTGAATGTGCAGTTGGTATAGTGGCATTTCCACCTTCTACATTTTAATAATCGCAAAAAGAGAAGGAGAGAAAACAAGAGCGATGCTGTTAGCAATCGGCCCGCGCGAAGTGAAAGGAAACTTACTCAGACTGCGCGTCCTTGTTGTGGATCACTGACATGTGACGTCGCGACTAGTCTCCCGTAGTCAGACTAAACGAGTTCGTGTCTTTTGAGAATGTTGAATGGACACTCACATGTATAGTCTGATTTAATGCGCGCCCTCTTTGCAGGAGTAAAAACCGCACGGTGCGTCCGTATATGGGCAAAATTTTCGCCAAATAGAGATGTTTGGCTCCTCTTGAGCCCGTGACCCCTAGATAGCGGTCTCGAGAACTACGCTTCACTCGATTGAAAGTACTCGAAAAAATCATCGAGGACTCTCTATGCGCTTTCTCGACGCTGATTGCTCAAAATTCTGGGCTTCCTGAGATAGAAAACGCGGAATATGAGAGCGCGTCGCATTTGTTTGGTCGTGCCAAGCCGGACGCACATGACGTTGAGTTTACTCCCCTTACGACCCCACAAGTCAACACAGACTACGTCGCGACGTGGCCTTGCCAGTAGGTTCATTACGAATGGCGGGCATTGAATATTGAAGTGGAGCAGCACGCGATTGATATCTATTCCGGTCCGAGATCAAGCTGAAGAGAAGGAGTAGGAAGTAGGATGAGTCAACAGTCGATAGAGGGAGATGGATAGAGATAGAGCTCGCAACCCGCGTTCCGAAGTACATCTTGGGCGGTCCCAGATGACTGCTTTGAGAGCTCTCCAAAAATGGCGGATTGGTTCTTGGGACCTACGAGGCGCGATTTGCCCTATAAATCGAGCGCCCTAGTAAACTTGCCTTTTCAAGTCCTCTCGCATGGGATTGGCCAGCTCGTTTGCCTTAGTTAGTAGGTCCCGTAGGATCCTTTTTTTCGAAAAATTACCCCGATTGGTAGTCTGGGGTACTGATCCGTCACACCAATTATCTGCTGTTCATTGAGGGGTATAGGTACCTTTCTTACTTTGAGGGTTTTATCGGTTGTCGCAGTAGCGCCTCTGTCTTCGGCCGCGAAGGGGGGGAGTTAAGCCAGTTTGAGCACTTCATGTAATATGTTTGGCTCTGTAGTAGATATAACAATATTTCGAGAGATATCCTTGTCCTTGTGTATAACGGTGGCACATTGGTGCCCAGTCCCAAAGCAATAGCTTCTCGCGTAGCCAGATTGAAAAGGAACGAGGGAGAATGGCAGGCGCTCACTCTGCCCGCCACAATGCCGCGGCACCTGCCGTACGCAGCGTCGGCCGCTTCCTACAGGTAAATGTTCCAATTCTCTACGAGCAGCACGATGAAGCTCGTCTGGAGGGTCGAGGAGTCGCCTTCTTTCGAAATATTGAAGCCGCCCATCAATGCGAAAGATGGTGTCACCCATCTGAAGAAAGTGGCCGTGAACTTGATTCCATCCATGGCCTATTCACGTCTGAGCGAAATACCGAGTTCATGGGTGCGAGATATAAACGCACCTATCTCAGCTGCAATCCTTTTCGCACTCATCCGTTGCAGCAAAGCCTTTCCTAATGGAATCTCTGGAGCGGCGGAAGGGCGCAGAAACAGAAGCACTCGTGGACGAAGCGCCTCCGAGAAAGGCCTATCAGTTCCAGCTTCCCGGGCCGGTTTTTTTGAGAATCTCTGCGAGCTTTTAGCTTTACGATGGGGAGTCACGACGGAAATGGCGTATTCGTACCGTACGTAAACTGTATACTCAGAACTTCGGCGTCGGCCAACGATAAGTTGGATTCGAATCGTTCGATTCCTCCCATACACTCTCTCCTTCCAACCCCCACAGTCCTAGAAGCTCTCGCCCCTGATATGTCTACGCTTTTCTGCTCAGGATGCGAAGGCCGTCTCAAGCTCATAGGGTCAAGCCCAGAAGACAGGGTCTCACCAACACCCAAGCTACTTGGAACAAACCAGGTCCCATCATCGACCGAGGCTAGTGCAATCAGACAATGTCGGTCGGAGGTCGAAGACGATGTCGAACAACTGGAATTACAGATTACGCAAATTTAATCGATTCTCACCAAGTTGAAGTCGAAACACAAGCAACTCAAGTCATTCGCTCATGAGCATCGCGGGTTAATATCACCCGTTCGACGTCTCTTCCCCGAACTCCTTTCCGAGATATTTTCCTGGTGCCGCAAGGCGCTCCTCCTCAGCAGACCGTTATCAAAGTACCCGATAGCTTTGACCCACTTTGTGGACCCCTCCTCGTCAGTCAAATTTGCCGTTCGTGGAGATCAGCCGCGATCACTACCCCCAAACTTTGGACCACTATTTACCTCATCTTGGGGCTTCAATTCAAATTTCGCATCAAAATATTGGATTTATTCCTGTCGCGATCCAGAGACTGTGACCTCACCATTGGAGTCACGGACGACCTCCGAGTCATACTTACTGATTTGGGTGCTCTCAGCATTGCGGAGTCCGCCGCTTCAGAGTTGCGTCTGTTAGCCCAGGAGGCTCATCGCTGGAAATCCGCCATTTTCCACCTGCCTCCTTACCGAATTTATTGGGATGCCCTATCCGAAGCCAAAGGCAAGACCGGTCGACTTCGTCATCTCGGCGTCTACCATTCCCGTGGGCGCTTGGAAGAGCCGGTAGTAGAAATTTTCGCGGACAGCCCACAGCTCACTTCCCTCGGCCCGAACTCCAATGTTTCCTTGGGCGACCTCCTAATTGACAAGTCGAGGATCACCCATCTCTGGTGTGATAAGCCCGGTGCTCCCCTTGACCTCTGCGTCGAGGCCATGCGGAGCCTTCCCAACCTTGAGCATTGCGTGCTCCATTACTCCCTCGGCGCACCTAACAACCTTCCAGTCGCCGACATCGTCCTAGACGACCTCAATTGTTTGGAAATCACGATATGTTTCAAGCCTGGCACCCATCAGGACCAGCTCGACGCTTTCTGGAATGCGTTACAACTTCCCAACCTGACTTCCCTCAAACTATCAGTGTCTTCACTGTCGCGGCCCCTTCATTACGCCCCCGTTTCAATCTCACATTTTTTGCGTTGTTGCCGGACATTGACGAAGCTGAGTATTATGTGGCGATTAGCTCAAGCGCATCAACTCTTCGAAGTCCTCTAGCATGCAACAGCCGTCCAGTCCCTTTCATTGGGGCCCGATGAAGAAACTTTCCACCAAGTGCTTTCATCCTTGGCTCAGACGGAGTTGTCATCATCTCAGCTTCTTATGCCAATTTTGAGAAAGATCCGGATCCACCCTGTCGAGAATTCGTTTCTTTTCAATTTTTACCGGGACCTTGATGGCAAGGCACCACCATCTGACGAGTTCCTTGCAGCCTTCATCCAAATGGCTCAGGCGAGGATAGTTGTGGGGAACTCGGACATTGCGCTTCTTGACACCGCATTATTGCACTATCGCCCGGATGATGCCAAAGCTGCAGTCGAGGCGATGAGGCGGTGTATGCGTACAATGGGAATACCAGAACCAGGCCTGTTAACGTTTCCCGCTCAGCCGTATTACCTTGAATTTCCAGGCGGAGGTATAATTGGGATTCAACGTTCCCAGTTGTGATTCTGACATGCTTAGAGTACTATATACTACTTACTAGACTTCTAACCGCTGGACTTTCACGAACTTTCCCCTTACAAATGTGTATACTGCTGAATGGTGCAAGAAGGGCTCTAAACTCAGATTTGATCGCTTAGCGCTTAGTGCTCACGCGCCCTGATGAAGCTTTTTCTCATTTCGCCAGCCCGCCAGGTATTTACATCGGGACATGAACTACAATTGATGCCAATTCCACACTTTGCTGAGGCCGAGTTCAGAGCCAATTCGTGACTGCCATTTGTCTCTTAAATTCGGCTGGTCAGTAAAAGCGACCGGCCTTGGGGACGAGACTACAGTGTGCCGTCAAACATGAGGTGGAACGCACAATTCATTTCCATTCTATTTTGTGGGTATCCGACAGGTCTTCCAAATGTTACCGTCTGGTCTCAAGTAGAAGCTTTAGTGAGGCCAAATTCGGAGCCGAATCGCATGTACCACCTGTCTTTCGGCTGGCCAATGGTAACGACAAACTCCAGTCTCGGCTTCCTCGACTCTTCAGGATCCTTTTCCTTTCGCTTCGATTTGGTGGTTTTAGTGATATTCGTCGTTTTTACCTGAAGACTCGAATCTTCGTTTTTCTCTCTCAGCACCCATTTTCCCTGGACGCGAGGGGAACGTCAGCCCGGATCTGAACGTGGCCTCGAAGATGCGATACGTACCATGAAATATAGGTCATTGACCGCTATATATCGCAAACAGGAATCTTCACTTCGTAGCATCCAATCCCTCGCTACTTCCAGCGTGAACGGAGACTTGGACTCGGTAAATTTCAGAGTTGGTATCCAAACGATATATAGCGTGAGCGTTCGCAAATTCTTCGCACATGCAATCGCTTTCTTGACCGAGTCCTACCATCGCACATGTCAATTTACGCAGGAAGGGAAATAACGAAGAAACAGAAATCACATACCAATTTGCTAATCTCCACAACCGTACAGCATGCCAGAACCTCCAGCTGAGGACACATCTCGCACATACACTCGATATCTGCCAATGTCAGCTGAGCATCCCCCAGCAGAACCTGCCTTAACGTCGTCCCATGCACCCTGCCCAACTCCAACATAACGCCTCTCGGAACCGCAACACGGCCCTTACCCATCACGCTCAGAATGAACGCATGAAGAGAAAAGCTCTGCAGCGACGCCTCCGGACCAGGTAGGAGCTCGTGTATCCACGTCCACAACTTTCCAGGACCAAGGTAGTCCGCAGAGGAGGTGCGGACGATCAAGCTCTGCAATTTGGGCTGCTTAGCGGATTGAGGAGGGCCACGAGAGCGGACGGAAGGGAGATATTCTGTATCGAGGAATTTGAGGTTGGGTAGGACCGCGAGGATGCTGGTTATAGCTGAAGCTGGCGCGCCCTTGAGGCAGAGGTGTTCGAGTTTTGGGAGGTCCATTAGGACGGCGATGAGGATAGTTGGAGGGACACCAGCGCATCTCTGAATAGATAGGATGGAGATGGAGATTCATGAGCATGTGTATGGGATATTGGAGATAGGATGCATTGAATACGTACCCCAAGCTCGAGATGTGTGAGCGTCGGACCTAGACGCTCGCTCCATCCTCGTAGAACGCGAGGTGGGCCTTCCATACACCATATCGAGACCTTTCGAAGCCCGGATATTTTGTGAAGTTCGTCCCAGACTTGTTGGTCCGGATCGTTGTGGACTCGGATCTTCAGCTCCTCGAGTGGTCGAGGAAGCTTCTTAATCGCGTCCAGAAAGGGTATCAAGGTGAACGAGCGTGTCATGGTATCGTTCGTCCAGGTGAAGGAACGTAGGGACGTGCAAAGCTCAAGGACTTCAAGCGCGTCTTGGGTGACCTTCCCGACACCGTCCATGACTCTTCGGTGGACGCTACCTGAGTTGCACGATCAAGACTTAACAGCAGCACGCGGCCGTGGCAGGGTATGGATGTGACTCACCAGATTCGGTGACACGGCGAACATACTGAGCGAGCTCTGGACGCTGCAGGATAGTAGAAGCCGGGTGGTGTACCAGGTCCTACATCAAACAATAAGGTGAGCTGGGGAAGATGGTCTGACGACCAGGTGACAAAGCACCTTGCGAACGATCTTCGAGTCCAGGGTCCGGTACAAAAGCGGTGTAGCTGCCTTGTTGAACGTCTTGTTCACCAAGGTGCACGAATACCAATCTCTCGCATCGCTCAGCTGCTCGAGGATGGGTGACAGTATGTCGATCGGAAGGTCTGCGAATAAAACCCTGTTCCCCTCGTCAGGATCGTTCCTGAAAGAGCAATTAAACCGAAATGAAATGACTCACATAGAGCTCCACAACTACCGTATGTGCAGGGAAAAGAGAAGGGGAGTGGAGCGTCCTCCCTTCTTCCATGCTATATACAGCAGAGAGCCTAAGCTTATCCCCTAAAGGTTCTCAGCTGACTGGCAGCGAGAACGATGACGTAGGGTCTTCTGAGCATGGCCCATTCCGCTGGGTTCCGATCAATCCGAAGAAGTGCATGAGGCCGAGGCGCAAAACGTGGCCATCAAATAACATCTTATCTTTCTTTCAACTTCAAAACATAACGTTCACCTCTAGACAATGTTCTATGTGATAGGTTTGGGGCTCTGCGATGAAAAGGATATCAGTATCCGCGGGCTCGAGGTAGAGGCTCCCTAATTTTCTCCTGCTGCAATCGATTGATACTGATAACGGGTTTGTCAGGCAGTTAAAGGCGCCTCTCGAGTTTACCTCGAAGCCTACACCAGCATCCTGATGATCTCTCAAGAACGTCTCGTCCGTCCAAATCCTTAACACAGATCCATTCACTGTTGATGCGGATCCCTTTTCAAAGGAAGCCTTCTACGAAAAGCCCATCATCGTCGCAGACCGCGATATGGTGGAAACGCAAAGCGACGAAATCCTCAAAGACGCAGACAAGGAAGATGTCGCGCTACTTGTCGTTGGGGATCCATTTGGCGCGACGACTCATACCGATATCGTGCTGAGAGCTCGTGCACTTGGGATTCCGACCCGTGTCATCCACAATGCATCGATTATGAACGCCGTTGGGGCGTGTGGGCTTCAGTTGTACAACTTTGGTCAGACGGTGTCGTTGGTCTTCTTTACGGAGACGTGGAAGCCGGACAGTTACTACGATCGCGTCAAGGAGAATGTGAAGTTGGGTATGCATACCTTGGTGCTCTTGGATATCAAGGTCAAGGAGCAGAGCGAAGAAAATCTAGCGAGGTGAGTCGCTACTTCGTCTCTGTTCTCATTCCATTTTCTGAATATTTTGGATGAAAAGAGGCCGTAAAATCTACGAGCCACCACGATACATGTCGATACCAACCGCCGTCTCGCAATTGCTAGAAACAGAGGCCAGTCGGCAAGAAGGTATCCTCGAGCCAGAAACGACTTTGGCGATCGCTCTTTCGAGGGTAGGAGGGGATTCTTCGCAGCAGAAGATTGTAGCTGGGACGCTGAAAGAGCTCCTCAACCAACCAGTTGAGGTTTATGGGGAACCTTTGCATAGCCTCGTCATCGTCGGCAAGCGAGTTCATCACCTTGAAATTGAGTACGCGGAAGATTATGCCGTTGACAAAGCGAGCTGGAGGCGCGTGGCCAAGGACATGTATAAGTGCACTGAATTGTAGATGCTGAATGACATCATCTGATTTTTGGTGCTATTTTCGACTGGCTGGGGTCTATGCCCCGTATTCGGAGCCTGATGATTTTCAACTCTGGGTGCAGGTGGGTAAGTACGGTATTACTGAAGCCGACAATCATGGCAAAAGAAAAAGTGTCCGGCGAAGAGACCAGAGTATGTATTGTTCACCGGCCCTTCGTCCCCTCCGAGTCCCTATCACGGTCATGGCGATGATCATGTCGACCCTCCGGCAACGGATTCCTTCCCCAAAACACTCGGTTAAACTCCTCCAAGGTCTTGGAGTCCGGTATTGCAAATACCACAGAGTTGAACGAAAACCTATATCGCGCTCCGTGCTCATAAAGTAGCTCTCTCCAAATCTTTGCAACCATCCGAACATCGTTCTGGAAAGCCCCCGTTCCAAAACTCCCCAACACCAAATCCCTTGCCCCTCGATGCTCAAAGAGCTCGAGAATCCTTCCCATCCTCTCTCTCATCGCATCTTCAATTATCTCCTCTATGTGGGGGTCCTGGCCATAGTAATGTGAAGACCGCACCTTCTTCGCATTGACGGCTGCGCACGTCAACACATCCGCCACAGTAGGCGACGGCCACCCTCCGCCGTCATCCCGGAAGAATACGACATAAGGCGTGTATATCATCGCATGAGAGTAGAACGGATCCCTTCCATTCGCCTTGTGGAGATCATAAAACACCTTTACTGCATTCGACTCGAGGGACTTGAACAACGTCGACGACCTCGCCAACGATTCCTCCTGCGCCCTAGCTCCGAACCTAAACCCTCCTCCAGGACGTGTTGCAGAAGCAAAGTTGAGAACTCCAACAGGGTTGTAGGGACACCGGTGGGGGAGGGCTTGGATATATCGGATCCCTTCGAGTGTTGTCATCTTCTTTGCTTCAATCTGCACATGAACGGGGGGCTGATTCGGGGGTTTGGCTGGAGGATTCCTCCAGTGGACCAAGTAGCGGTTTTGAGGGGTGTAGTACCTCGTATACTTTGCCATGGCGTCCAGATACGGAACCAGAGGGAATACTCCCCGATTGAACCGATCTTCGATGAACCCACGGCGCACTGTTTCGATTGTGGTTTCTGCAATGGATTTGAGGCGGTTGCTGTTGTGCGGCATGGTATGCCTTCGTATAGCCTGTGTTAATGAGAGTTATGGGCGTGTGGGGTTGACTCTCAGGCAGCGTGGTTTGGCAGTCTATAAGATATCGTAAATGCCGACAGTGAGCAGGGTCCCAGTCCCTGACTCCGGAATGGACGCAAGCTGGAAGCCTGGTCACGGTGTGATGAGGAGATCTCAGAGCACAGCCACAAGCGCGGATGATTTGTTTCGCGACTGCCATCCATAAACCACTCCTCCTCGTCTGAAGCAGAGGTGTAGCCATGGTACGACCCCTTATCCCGCCTTTATGGCCCCACCTCTAACAAAAATACACCATAGCTTCCTCTATCTCTGCTCAATGCAGCCCAAAACAAGCCTATGGTGCGTGTACTCCCCGGTTCGTGTCATCAGCAGGCAAAAGTGACACTCAAACTGCACCATCTAGCTTGTGGAATTGAAAAATGGGGAGACGTTCAATGGGCATCTTGTCAACTGCGATAACTTCATGAATATCACGCTGAGGGAGGTCTATCAGACGAGTGCAGATGGAGATCGGTTCTGGAAGTTGAAGGAGTGTTACATTCGGGGGAGCACCGTACGTTTTCTTTCCCCCAATCCTCTTTCTTCCGTCGTCAAAAGCTGACTAGTGCTCTTTCTGCCTCATCGACCGTGCTGGACGTGGAAATTGGCATGCCGTAGATCAAGTACTTGCGTGTGCCAGAACAGCTGCTCGATTCGGTGAAAGAGGAGCAGAATAGAGCGCGTGAGGCGAATCGTACCGCTCGTGGTGGCCCAGGAGGACGAGGAGGTGCGATTTCAGAATACTCTTCTCCCTTTGAGAGGCACTCATGGGTTCCTTTTGTCGCTTCTAGGCCGTGGTGTTCCAGCTCGAGGTGCATTTCCCGCATTTCGGATCCCGATAGATCGCGGTCTAATTTCCTGTCTTTCCCCTAGGTCGTGGTGGTCGTGGTGGCCCAGTCCGCGGAGGTCCTGGTGGTGGACGAGGTCGAGGAAGAGGGCAATAGACTGGATCGTGAAATTCGATTCCAATCGAACCCAATCCTTCTTGCAGTTTCTCTTAGATGAGGGTGGTAGCCTTGCGCCCTTTTCGCATTCAAAGTCGCCGTCGCAACCTTGTCCGACCTCCTTCAATTGGCCCTCAAATATTACAGTGAAATCACAACTTCCCATGCCAGACCATCCGGACTATCGCTTGCCGCTCGATATGCGGAAAGCTGTTGTTGACCTAATTTCTCTTGGTTTCCTTGTGTACTCATTCGCCTTCCTGCTTGTAGTAGCCCCACGATCTAATGACAACGTGGATTTTAGAGCTCCATTCGCTCTGCCTGTTAATCTGTTGATCAAGCCCCATTTCACCTTCCTCCAATTGTCGGACTGGGTTGTGCACGGAGGTACTAATATAGTCCTTCGTCGGCCTTGCGGTTGAATCAAACGGGGATGCCCATTGAGTGAACATTGAATGTCATTCTGGGTAATGCCTTCGAGCTCTTTACTGCCACCAACTCCCTGGACAAAGGCGAGAACTTGGCGAAAGCCTAGAGCGTTCCTGAGAAGGGACCGGGGGCTGTCTCGAGGGCCTCAAACGAGCGCCTACTGACACCGATTACGTAATATACCAGCTATTCTGGTTCTGACCCTCTCGGTCAAGCTTCGGTTTCGTTTCTCCGTCCACTGCATCACCGCCCATGCCCTTGATCTCTTCCTTCTCTTTACATCTGCAATAGCCCACACCAAGGCAAACAGCCATGATATCCAGATTTGCGAAGTCTCTGCTAATGGTCACAGGTCTCCTTGTGAGTCGCATCAAGGCTGTTAAGCTGTCAGAGGAGGATGTGCTCACTCACCTGGATTGTGATTTATCAAGGTGCTGGTCACAATGCTTGCGATGCTACACGAGCCTTCAAGATCGTATATCGACCCATGGACCGGGCAGTTCTTTGGAGAAGGAGGTGTTGAGCAGTCGTTACGGTTTCCTTCTGCAGTGAAGAACGCGAAGGGGAAGGTTATCATGCCAAAGTTGGGGAATGAGACTGCGAAGTACGTGCTTCTAGTCTCTTTGCGTCATCCTTGAAGGTCTGACAACTCTGTGGATGTTTGGCAGGGCTGAGCTCGGAAGGGCGACCTGGAAACTTATGTTCGTGCTGCCTCCGGCCTCATCGGCCTGAATTGTGAAGCTGAATTACCTTCCTTCTTGGCTAGGCACACCATGACTCTAAGGTTTCCGAAAGTAATGCTATACCCTTCCTCGGTGCTCATTTTGCGTGCTGATAGTGTCTTCAGAAACCAACAGACGATGAAAGACAAGCCCTGGGTTCATACTTTCACCTAATGTCACGTCTATACCCCTGCGGAGAGTGTGCAGCCGAATTCCAGCTGCTTTTGGCAAAATATCCTCCACAGGTTCGTCTTGCCTTTCCCTTCAATTAGAGAGGGATTTCTGATCTTGAGACGGCCGTTCTACAGACATCATCACGGCTCGCAGCATCCCAATGGTCAGTCCACCAGCCCGTTTTCCCCAACTCCTATAACGCACTCGATGCTCACACTCCCTTCCTTTCTTCCCGTTATCCGACACAGGCTGTGTGGTGTCCACAATGAAGTCAACAAACGACTAAAGAAGCCTCTGTTCGATTGTGCCCACGTCGACTCGGCGTATGACTGCGGATGCGGGGACGGGGACGAGGACGAGGACAAAGCCGATTCAGGCAAGAAAACGCCGGAGAAGAAGAACGTGGTTCCCCATGATGACTTGACTGGAGCTGAGATGATTCGTGGAGGGAGAAGGTCATGGTGATTGATTCATGCATTGTCTGATGGTATTTGTACAGTATCTTCTTCGTTCTCTCTCTCGTTGGGTTCCTTGTTGTACGGTTATTTATTACCCTTTCGTCATGTGCAGACCAGCAATTCGATTCATTGGAACACAGGAACCAGAGCACGGCAGGCCGCAAGGAGAAATCTGCCTCATGCATCCCGCGAGCGATTTGTAAAGCATTTGTTCTGAGCTTCTCAAGAGAATTACCACCATGCAGCCGAAGAATTGGATTAATATCATACAAGATGTATATCTACCGGCTTCTTCACTATTCAGCACATGGGTTTCAGCACATGGGTTCCATGACATACCCTGATGATCACTTGCACCACCGAGCCGAATCCGATTCAGTTCTACTACATAAGTATGCCGGGGCGCTCATTGACACGCTAGACAGGAACCACCACCTCCCTCAGCCATGTCGAACTTGGAAACGTATACCATCAAAGGTGCGATTACAATTATCCTTCGATACCTGCCTATCCTCGTTTCCTGACCGCCTTGCTATATGATGTACAGATGATCTGAAAGTCATCGAACGATACTTCGACTTACCACTAGATCATAGCGATCCAGAGGGTCCTGGTGGGAAGATCAGGGTGTTTGCTAGGCATGTTATACCTTTGGACATTGCGAAGTCTGTTGAGACGCAAGAGAAGCTGCCGTTTCGTGCGTTTATCTTTTATCTCCCTCTGGTTTCTTTCTGTCTCCTCGCTCTTCCCTTCTCCCTATTCCCCCTTTTCGAACCCTCTCTGCGTTCCTTTGGCCTTTGATTCCGAGTCTATGCCACCTACCGGCCCCGTAAATTCATGATCACCATTGCGATCATGATAGTTCACGTCCATGGGCGCTTGCACTTTTGGCCATACATATTGTTTTTTGCATGGCTGATAACGAGTATTCGCGCAAACAGTCGTATTTTTGCAAGGTCAGTCAGTTAGCTCTTGATTATCTCGGCTGTGGCTGACGTCGACCTTCTTCTGTGTATTAGGTGGACCAGGATACGAGGTGCCGTTGGCAAGGCGTGGCGGGTTTGCAGGGGAACTGTATAAGAAGGGATACCAGGTTCGTCAACTTTGACTTCGCTGGAATGCCGACTGACGTCCTTACTCTGAACGAATAGGTACTTTGGCTCGATCAGAGAGGGACAGGGCTTAGCACGTCGCTCTCACCCGATACAGTACCCGCGAACGTGAAGACCCCTCAAGAAATCGCCAATTACTTAAAGTTTTTCCGAGCTGATAGTATAGGTACGCCTTTGAGCTCGCAGTATCCCGACTCATTGTTGACCTCATCATGCCCATGCGCATTTTGTAGTGAAAGATTGCGAAGCGATCCGAAAAATCCTTCTGGGTGATAAGCCTAACGAGGAAGACAGGAAATGGACGACTCTGGGACAAAGCTTTGGCGGCTTTGTAACCCTCACCTACCTCTCTTTCCATCCAGAAGGCTTGAAGGAATCTTTTATCACGGGTGGATTGGCTCCAGTTGCGCTTGGTGACCCTGACAGGGTTTACCAGCTTTGCGTTCGTCAGTACCTGTTCGGTTTTTGGATGTTTGGGGGTCTACCACTCAGCTACGTTGTGTATTCCAGCGAAGCTTGCCACGAGGAATGAAGTGTACTACAACAAGTATCCTGCTGATGTTGCAAGGGTACGGAGGATCATGGCATTTTTGGAGTCTTCCAAAGTCGTTCTGCCCAATGGTGGCACCTTGTCGCCTGTCAGATTCCAACAGCTTGGGTTGGAGTTTGGAATGCAAGGTTTGTCGCAATTCATTTTTTATTTAATCGTTTCACTGATCTCCTTGCTCACAGGTGGTATCGATAATGTTCACCGTGAGTTCCTTCCTGAAAGAATTGCCCACAGGAAAGTGCTCAGTTTCTTGACCCTGCACAACGGTAGAAATCGTCCTGAGAGCGTCCAGTGACATCGACATATTCAAAAAGCTGTCGTTCAAAACGTTGCAGACTATTGAGCGCTCAGGGATGGACGGGAACCCGTTGTACGCGATCCTCCAGGAAGCTTGTTATACTCAAGGGTACACTTGGATAGCTCTGAGCCATTCTTTCACTCATCCGTGTTGAAATATAGGCGTGCGTCGCGATGGTCGGGGAAACGCGCGCTGGAGGCCAACTCCCAGTTCTCGTGGAGCCATGTAAAAACCTTGCAAGATTCTGAACCCGTTTACTTCACCGCCGAAATGGTACAGACTTCCTTGGTATTGATTTGAAGAGTTACTGATGAGTGACCCTAGATGCCACCCGAGATGTTCGACGACTACGTCGGTCTCCAACCATGGAAGGAAGTTGCTCACATCCTCGCTGAGGACGATTCTTGGGGTCCGTTGTATGACCTTGACCAACTTGCCCGGAACGAGGTTAAGGTCTCGGCCGTCACGTATGTCTTTGTCCTACACGACTGACAGGCCTCAAGAAGCTGATTGGTTTTTCACAGATATTATGACGACATCTACGTGAGTCATGACTTGGCGCAGGATACAGCGAAGCGGGTCAAGAATTTGGAGCAGTATATTACAAACGGGTTTATGCATGACGGGCTTAGGCAGGATGGGCCGGAAGTTTTAAAAAAGCTGTTCCAGTTGTCGAAGAGGGAATACGATTGAAACCCTTGGACACTGCCTATGACGTTTTCCTTCATTTACCGTCCCTGTACTTGTATCCAGAATAGTCTTGCGTTGTTTCTCCTGCCTGATTCGACTGGAAGCCCCTAATCCGGAGGCTTTCACGCGCCTGCCGCGTCCTCCATCAGGCTTGTTTCAGTACCACGGCCAGGGGAAGAACAATAAGTGCCAATCCCGTTCAAATGTTTCATTCCACACTCGTTGTTGTCATTTCCACATACGCTGGACGGTTAATATGCGGGGAGCGCGCGCGCTGTGGCGGAAACGAAACGGGGCCGGCATGCATAGCCCAGCCAACTTGAATGGGATTCTGGTAAGTATTTCATTGGGCTTGATACACAATAGAGCTCCTCAAAACTCTCCCCAGCACCTCGAAAGCCCACGACTCAGGTTTTGTTCTAATTTTTTTGTGGTCGAACAAGAACGACGCGACGCGGTTGCCGCCTGAGCATTCTTAGCGGTCGCGCTCGGCATCAAGTACTGGCAAGCACGCCCAGCAATCTGAGCAGTCAGATTGATTCCTATCTTGCTTTCTCTCTCTATCATCACCTCTATCTATCTTGACGCCGATACATCGCCCACCGGAGTAGCTATCATCAGGACACCATGCTTAGTATCGTTGACGAAGAAACACAGTCCCAGATGTTTTATGAAGACAGCATCGACGAGCAGCCCTTTGTCGAGGAATATGGAGGGAGAGCTGCGACGAACTTTCAAAGCCCTGATGGACAATCACGATTTGTATTCGCTCAGTACGTTCCTATCTCAAGATTATGTCCAGGGTATCCCGCTAACGGCCACTGTTCTAAATTCTAGCTTCATGGTCGGAAACACTTTTGTATGCTCGTTCCCTGGGCTCAGATGAAGAGTCTAGTTAACTCGTATATCCAGCCATACTCGGTCGATGATTGGCTCGCCGATCTCAAGCTGGCATCATCCTCCTTACTGTATGTCAAACTCTCCGTGAAGGGGGAGATGGGGATTGACAGATCATACTTTTAGCGACGGCTTCGTACTCAACGTCGGTTGGGAAGACTGGCAACGCGATCGTGTAGCGGATTGCTTCAGAGCTGCAGCCAAGCTCCCTGAATCCACGCGATTCAGCTTCATATTCAGTTTTGATATGACGTGCGTACCTCGCTTTGGCCCATCTTTCTGATTCTCCCCTTATTCTGACTTACATGTCACACAGGTCTATCCCAGGAAATTCTGCAGGCGATGTGCAATACTTGAAGGCATATTACGAGACTCACGCCAGAAATCCGCGCATGTTTAAGCACCCTCGAACTGGCGGGGCAACTATCTCTACCTTCTCTGGAGAGAACTGCACCTTTGGACAAGGAAGCATGGAGAATGGGTGGGCCTACGTAAAGCGGGAGCTCTCAGCCATCGCGCCGGTACAAACCCAATGTTTCCATCGATAGAGAACCGAGTATTCTGACCTTTTTACCTACAGGCTTATTTCATTCCGGCATTTTTCATCAATCCTGCGAGGTACCCTGGTATCACAGCGATGGACGGCGCTTTCAATGTCGGTCACTCTTCCCTTTTCATTCTCAATGCGCATTACTGATATCATCACTTGTAGTGGAACGGAGGTTGGCCCGTCAACATCAATGCTTCAAGCTCTCGTCAAGATATTGAGAATCCGAGGCTAGATTCTGATAATGAGCACCTCCAAACCCTTTCTGGAGGTAGGACCTTCATGGCCGCTGTCTCTCCCTGGTTTTTTACAGTAAGCTTGCCGCTTGCGATTTGTAATACAATTTATGGCATACTAACGTAGCAATCCTAGCATTACGGTCCGAACTCCTGGAACAAGAACGTACGTGAGCCCTCATAATGCTTGAGGGGAGTTTTCAAGATGCTGACTTGGGAACAGTGGATTTACCGTGGAGACGACTGGCTCTTCGTCCGTCGCTGGCAGCAGCTTGTATCCATGCGGGATCGAATTGATATAGTTCAAGTCATCTCCTGGAACGGTGAGTGTTTCCTTTCTTCCAACTCTCGCATCCCTTTCCAAAATGCTGCCATACTCACGACAATATTTGTGTAGATTACGGCGAATCGCACTACATTGGACCCATCAAAGGTGCCCAGCCCAACTCTCAAGCGTGGGTTGACGGTTATCCGCATGACGCCTGGCTTGCTCTGAACGCGTACTTCACGGCGGCCTTCAAGAAAGGCGCGTACCCTCCTATTAAGAAGGACCAGATTTTCATGTGGGCGAGGCCACACCCCAAGGCGGCTAATGCACCTGACCACGTCCCTCGACCCAACAATTGGCAATTGGTACGCACCATATCCTCACGTCCGCAGCATCTCTGACGGACTGATCGATTTATGAACTCGTTACATGATACATATCTAGACGGACGACAAGATATGGGTCGTAGTCTTCACCACCGCCCCATCCAAGGTTGAGTTGTACACCAGGAACGACCGAAAGATGGTCTTCGACGTTCCAGCTGGGATGACCAAGCTGTCCAGGGACAGCGAGCCCGATGGGGGGATGCGTGGAACTATTGTACGAGATGCGAAAGTCGTGGCGGACTGTAGTCCTATTGGGTATAGATATGAGACCAGGCCTGGGGTGTATAATTTTAACGTTGCGGTAGCTATGTCGCAGTGAACGGTTCTCCTCGATTTCTGCTTTTTTATTCCTTTGGATTGGACCGATTTACATAGAGTTTCTGTATTTATGTTGACTGGCTGGACCATTGGTACGAGCATGTGTAGATTCAGATCCAGGTCTCATGATGCGGAAGGGAAAGAATCGTAGGTATGTTGATATGGATATCATGGCGGTCTAAGATCAATCCCAAGATCCTACTGAAGCCTGTGCTGCCAGTGATTTCTTTTTCTTTTTCTTTGCTGCAGTGGGGGGCCATGGACCGAGGAACTTGAGCCTGGGTTCTTGGGGAGTTGGCTCTGGATTGGCGCTGGTGCCCCAACCACCGAGGCCGAAGTCATTAACCTCAGGATTGGCACTGGTGCCCCAATCGGAGGAGCGTTCTTGGGCAGACTCGACTGGTCCGGGGTCGACCTCCCGATCTGGAGACTTTGATTTAGCACTAGACACCTTGTACTGACGGTCAGACCTCAGTAAATCGTGATTGGCAAACAGTGGGAAGGAGTTGGACGACGGTTACCTCGAACGTGAAAGGGCCTGATTCAGAGGCTTGACTAGTGAATATTACTGGCTCTGCGGGTTTGGCGGCGGCCGAATTATCCTTGGTCTCTCCAGGATGGATGTGCTCAGCTTCCTCTTCTTGGACTTTAACGAGGTCGCTGGCAAATGTAGAACGCAGCCAGCTTTCGACGTTGGAGATGTGAGCTTGTTGAAGTCTTCGCTCCCGTAGCCCACACAGTTTGATAGCAACCCGCCAGCCGATTTGTTCTGCTTCGGTCTCTGTGATTCCTGTTGTGCGTTGGACGAGGGTTTTGTAGCCTTGAATCAACCAAGATGATATGTGGTGTTCTTCCGCGAGCTTGATACGCTCTATTGTGCTCAATTTCTTGTGATCGTCGAGCTTGGCGATCGCTTCCTTGCGTAGCTTGTTAAAGTACCATTGAGTTGATAGCTTTAGAACAGAGACCCAATCCCCGTAGGTGATCGACGAACTTGATTCGACTCGTCTCCTATTCAAGTTGAATCGTAGAACTCTGGCGTTAGGAGGAATTTGTAATAACAGGACTCAAAATAAACACCTGGGGTAGAGCACCTTCAAGAATGCTCGGAAATCCTGAAGGTCAGCCTCCAGCTCAATTGCGTTGAGCAAAGGATCAGATCGACTGAACCCTGGCGAAGCTACGAGGGCGTCCAAATCATGCAGTTCGGCAAAGGTCTCGGATTCTTCAATGAAACGATGCACTGGCACTCGAAAGATACGGTTCTGGACCTTATCTTGCTGTGAGACCAGTCGATCATACGAAATTCGGCCCAAAAGAATCTCTCACAATGAATGTGACCAGCTCCCAGTGGTAATCTTCGTCGATCTGGAGGGATCCAACGCTAGAAAACGAGCGTGAGGGGCTTCTAGTAGCTGCCATAGCTAGAGCAAGGCTAGAGATGGCAGCTGCGCAGTAGAGAGAGATCCGAAAGAAGCCAGCCTGGGTGGACCCACAGTGATCACACCACCACTGGCAGCCAACGCCTAGAGGCTTCCCACATTGGCAAAGGTGCCCTATTCGGAAAAGATTATTTGTCCTGGTTAACGAGAGTACGCTGCCTCGAAAGCCAGATCTAACGAGAGTGATTGGTGGCTGGTATTCGTGTGCGTAAGAGCAGATGAGAGCGTGGAATCCGAGTCTGAGATCTCCACTCCGAGTCGCACGTTCTCATACTGCTCCTAAATGTTGAATGAAACGCGCTCGTGCGGATCTCTCGGTCTGTCATCATGTTCATTCCATTGACAATGATCACGATTGACAGCACCCAGCGACGCATGAAATATCGTTCACTTAAGTTGCCAGTGCCGACAGCGAAAACGGTCTACATATCTGCATATATATATTGCTCTCTATTCAGGGCGTGTCGCACCAGCCAATGCACTGTGCTCCAATCAACCTCCAGGAGCTTTCCTTGAGGGCAGTATGACGGTCCCTGCGCTTGAAATAGATGTTTGCGATTCCGGCGTCACCTAGAGTAAGATATCATCAAAAATGGCATATGGTGAGGAACAGAGAAGCGTAGGGCACAGCGAACAACCTCCTGAAATAATTTGTCCACGCTTTCGAAACGTCGATTGCTGGTCAGCGCCATCTCACGGTTGGTACGGTGGAGCTGTACTATAGTCACCGTGATACCCCCGGGACAAGGAGATATGGTATAAAAGTCAGGATAACATTACTATCGCCCGTAGCGTTTGACACGTTTGACTCCTCTCTAACGAAGCTTGTCGCTGGTCGATAAAGCTACTCACGTCTCTATCTGTAGGCTCTTCCCTCTCTTGAACGTGTCTACAATGAAGCTCCATATTGTCTTTGCTGCTCTTACTGTGCTATTGGCCGAAACGGTGTTCGCACTCCCCCTGAGACCCTTGGCGAATGACCTGGCTAGGCGAGACCAATTCATTGTGAGTTCAGCTGAGGATAAATCTTATCCGGAGGTTCTGTAACTTACCGACAACTCGATATGGTCTGCACAGGACGTTGAATCAGACGACGTGCTGACACGAGAACTTCTTGACTACGGCGATGAGTTTGAGATTGGCTCGCGGGAGGTAGTGCCACATTCCGCTCTCAGATACCAGAACTCATCAACCTTTCATTTTATCTGTCGTTCGCCAGGACACTAATGAAGAGCCTCTGTATGCCCGAGTACCGGTCTACGGTATGCGCATGGATCCCCTCAAAATGGCGAAAAACACAGGGGAAAGTCGTTTGCAGAACGTGATGCAAAACATTCTGGACCAGAAGTTCAGGCAGATGTCCAAGCCGGATCGCAGAGTTGTGTTCGTTCATTGGAAAACTATTATCAGCCTTTGATGTCACTGACTAATTCTGCCTACTAGCTACATGAAGCCTGCATTTTCGAACGTGTATGTTACTTTCCCCGAACTCATTTGGCTGGTAACTTAAGCCTTTTAGCGCATGGCAGGCCCACAAGCAGAACCAGGCCAACAAGGTCAGGCCAAAGATAGCTCTAAATGCCATAGAACTAGGCAGGCTGGCTCAGATATCAAACCAGAAGCACCAGAAAGCGATGGAGCTTGCCAAACAAAACTTTCAGAGGAAGCTCGAACGCATCCGAGCTGGCCAAGCGAAGAGAAAGTAGACACCGCTCTATCTCGCATGCGGTGTCCCCGCGGTAGCATTGTAAAATACTTTGAAGGGGCCTTCATGAACTATCTGCTGTAAAGATAAATTAATGCTATTGGCTTCAGTCTTCTCCGTTGGACAAGACTCGTAAAGTTCATAGCGAACCCTTCGCCGGTGAAGTCAAGTGAGCTTAACAGCGTTGCGGATCTTTCCCGGCAATCAAGTTGTCTAGGGATAGTGAGCCCGATGGCGGGATGCGCAGAGCGATTGTACGCGACGGAAAAGTTGTGGTGGAATGTAGTCGAACCAGGTATAGGTATGGGTATGAGAATCGGCCTGAGGTGTGCAATTATAATGCTGCGGTGGGTAAAAATTATGTTGCAGTAAATTCGTCTTGGAACCAGTTCTGTAATTATGGACATAGTTTGGGTTGGATCGAATATTTGTACTGGCTGGGCTAGGAAAGGACACGAACGTACATAGATGTAACGGCTTCCTCGAATTGTGATATGAGTGAGGTTGGGGTGTTTATGACGTGAAAAGGAAAGAGATGGGAAGAACATTCATGCTACTTGAAATTCTTCTTTCCCCTTCAGTAGACCCCCCGGGCCATGGTACCGGCCCAGGTTGAGGCACCCTCCTGGACAGAATAGACTATATCAGGCTCGGCGCCGCCAGCACCACGGTCCGCGGGTTCTAATGGCCAATCTTCGACCGGGGGACTGTCTTTGGCGTTCGGCAGTTTGCACTAATGGTCAGAGCTTAGTAAGACAGATCTGGTGAGTGGTAAGAGAAATAGCTGGAAGGTGAAAGGGCCTGAGGTACTGTCTGATTCGAATATAAACACTCGTCCTACAAACCTTTTGTGCGTTTGGAACCTCTACGTTCCCCCCCCCCCCCCCCCCGATGCCTACTACAAAGGATGATGGTATTTAGAAGAGGCGATTGTATCTCGGTTAAGATTCATACCCGTTTTCTGGGTGACCATGATCTCTCGACAGGTGTTGGGAGTTACTTCAGAAAGCGGCTTGTCGGCCCAAGCTTTCATTTCGCTTGTGCATTATTCAATGCTTTCTTACCGCAACGCCTTAGTCTCGCCTATTCAACGTTGAAGAGCCTTGCTATAGGGGGACAATGGTCCAGTTAGAAGGATACACGTCGATGGTTATTCATACATATACATGCGCCATGACAGTGATGCAAATTATTGAAAAGTAAGGCGGATACCATATACAAGGAATCATAAATTGTTACAGGACATGATCACTGCCAGAGCGAGGTCAATTGGCGCAACGCCTTTGAAGAATCCGTTTTCTGTCCGAAGGGGGTGGGAGGCAATGAGTTGTCACTGGTGGTAGCAAGGACTGGTGGCCATGTTGGAGAGCTGGACTTTTTCTTTTGTCGAGGTCGGGACTTGGCGGGGGGAGTAGGAGTTTGTTCAAAGTCACTGGGGAGAGGACTCTCCATTGTGGCCGGGCTTTTAGCCTCCTCCTCGGTTTGCTCTGCTGCCCCCGCAACTTTAGCTTCTTCGATATCGATAGCTTTGGTGTCTTCAGCCGAGGACAAAGCCTCCAGAGCAGTGGCCCTGGGCTCGGCATGCGCAACCCTCGTTCCACTGAAAATTGTTTCCCCATTGTCTTCCTCACCGCAAGGAGCAGATGCACTGGCGTTGGCAAGAATCGCTGTCTGTGAAGAAGAGTCGGCAGATGGTTGAGGCTTAGGTACTTCGGGAATTCTGGCGTACGGCGTTGTGGGCGTGGTCCCAAAAGAATGCAGCTGTCTGCGGCGATTCTCCAATTCCAATGCAAGTTCTGCAATCCTCTTCTCTTCTTCAGCTGCAAGCGCCTCCAGACGGTGGGATTCAGCCTCAAGACTCGCCAACTCCTCCGCCTCCTTTTTCCTGTTCTCCACTTCCCTTTTCCTTTCCTCCTCCTCTTGAACTTCTCTCAACTTCTCGTCAGCGGTCAAGTACATGCTCTGGGAGCTCTTGATTTGCTCGAAGTCGGTCGAAAATGCGTTTCGCACTTGATCATCAATTGCATGCGCACCCGCCAGTGGGTCTGTCTTCACTCCATCACGAATGATGTACAGGTTGATTGCAACCTTCCAGCTAATTTTCTCCGCGTCCTCGATTGAAATAACAGACTCGCGAGAAACGAGATCACAGCACCCAGACAGCAACCAGGCCTCGACATTGAATTCTTTTCCTAATTGAATTCTCTCGATGGGGTCGAGGTTCAACCACGAGAGCTCCTCAATGGCCATTGTACGAAGGTCATTGAAAAGCCACCTGGTCGATAGCTTCAACACGGAAAGCCACTCGTCCTTAGACAAGACCAAGCTATGCATAACCCTAAATCCGGTCATCAGCTCTCCATCAAACAAGACCGTCATCAGTTGAAGCCAATTGACGCCTCCTCTGTGACACCGGTGAGGTAGTTCAGGTGATCCCACGCAGCTGGATCGAGTAGCTGGACAGCACCTGGCATAGCGTTGAGGGCAAGGGATTTCCCATGTTATTCCCGCTGGCGCTTGCTTGAAGGAATCTGACATAGCCACAATCTAATCTAATCCGCAAGCTCCGCGCCTCGCATTCTTCTGCCATTCCGCCATTCCCATATCTCCCTCTGCATTCTCTTCAACAGGCTTCTGTCTCCTGCTGCGCGGTGCAGTTTTGTCGATGTCCATTGGTTCGACAGGGGAGCAACAATGCCACCGCCTGTCTTTTAACCAGCCCTTAAAAAATGTCGCAAAAATCGGAATGGCAATCAAACGGCATCCAACGTGTTCTAACGCGAGCCGAGTGATTTGCCGTTTCAACAAACCCTCCAGCCGGAGCAACACGGTTGCAACTGGTGTTGGAAGGGCCGTTAGACCGCCGTTGATTGCCCGAAATAGATCCAGCGCCCCCTTTAACCGGGCTTCCAACTCTATTTAGGGCCATCAACGGGGAGCCAACGGAGCGGGCGTTGAAACGCTCGTTCGGGTTTTTGCGACATTATTTTTTGCCAGCCCCGGCTAGGTGTCTTATTTCGCTGCTGTCCAAAGGAACGCTTTTCCAGGTCGCCTCGATGGATGTGTAGCTTTTCTTGCTGGTTGGGATCTAATCTGCCCCTGTCACTTTGTCTTAACAACATAGAGTGTAGTACATCTTCGCGCTCATGTGCTCTTTCGGCGGGCATTTATCATCCGCCAATAGGACTGTAGCCTTGTTCGGTAATAGAAGTGTACTTGAACCAAGCGGGCACTCTATGAAAAGAAGAAGGTGCAAAGTCTCAGAGCGGGGCTTTGCAATGGGTAAAAAGAAGGAAACGCCGGCCATATCTCGAAAATCGATTTCATCAAGTTTAGTTTCATACGTGTCCTCGTCTATTCCGTCCTCATGTATCCGCTCTTCAGTTTCTCAGCATCCAAAGTCCCAATATGTGGCTCACTGAATAAAGTTGGCAGCATCCTACTCGCTGTATGCCCAGCTCTCTGTGAATGCATGAAGGAGATCGGAATTGACAGATTGTACTTTCAGCGACGGTCTAAGCTTCCTGCCCAATGTCGGTCGTGAAGACAAGCAACGCGACCGCTTCGAAATTTCGGCCGAGCTCCCAGATCCATGAGATTTACCTTCATATTCAGGATATGACGTGCGAATACCCCCCTCCCTTTCTCCAACTCTTCCACTTACTAATGCATACACGAACGCTGCAGTTCTATCCCGGGAAACTGTGTAGGCGATGTGGAGTATTCGAAGGCGTATCACCAGGCCAGCGCCAAAGATTCACGTATGCTCAAGCATCCTCGGACAGAGGTGGTGGCTATCTCTGCCTTCGCTGGAGAGAACTCCACTCTCATAAAAGGGAGAATGGAGAACGGCTGAGGCTATGTTCAGCGGGGGCTCTCAGCCGTCGCGCCGGTCTGGACATCACGTTTGTATCAGTGGAGGACGGTACATCGTTCATTCCGACACTGTTTCCCAAAAACCTCTTCCATTCCAGCGTTTTTCATCATTCGTGCGAGGTACCTGGGCATCTCGGCGATGTATGATGCTTTCAACTGCGGTCCCTTTCCATTTTCTCTCCATTTACTCGCAACAGGCATCACTGGTACTAATATGACAGGCAGTGGAATGGCGATTGGCTGATTGACATTACAGCTGTTTAGGAATCGATAGACCCGTTTTTCTCGAAACCTCCTTCTTGATATTTATTTACCTTTGGAGCGGGACAAACAACATGGTATGCGGACCATACTCTTCTGGGTACATCAAGTTCAACATGACGACAGTAGCCGAGTTCCGAGCGTCAAGTTGAATCCTGCGACCCCACATTTGGGTTGTTTGGCCGTTCCATTTAGTCTAAAAGTAAACAGAAATCAAGAGCACCATTTCGAAGAAAACAGGTCTATCGATTCCTAAACAGCTGTAACATTTTTTCTAGTTTCTAGATCTCTTTCTTCTTCCCTTCCATGGTAATCCTTGCCAAATCCCCGCCCGTGGGCTGAAGTGAGGAGGGTGGAGACCCAGAGTCTGAATGATGGTCAGTATATGCAAGCTCAGGGAAGAGTGTTTAAAACGAGGACGTTCCACTGCGTATTTGTACAAAGGAAGCGAGAAATAGAAGCCGAGCCGTCGCGGGAAGCTGAAGAAATAGACTCGCGATTCTCAGCAACTTGCTGAACAGGAATCCTATGCAACGAGTTGAAACCCTCTTGGATCGTCAACAATAGATATGTTAGTAGTGTACGGGGCGGAGACTTTCCTGTATGAAGAATAGCACTCAGATAACTCCAAGCTTGACTGCTCGTTCAGCTGGCGTGTTGTGGGTTGTCAGCCTGGGCTCGGACTTTGACTACACATTATTCAATATTTTCTATCCTAACACCTTAATTTTCGCCCGTTGAATAGAGCGACGAGGATCGGGCCAGAAGGAAATCTACCATACGAGGTCATGAATCGTTACAGGGATTGAGCTAGGGAAAAGAAATCAGGGAGTTGAGAGAATCCTTCTTGTTCACGGAGGGTGAGGAAGGGATTTTCACCGGTGGCACCCATGGTAGGGCCTGGCGGCTATGTTAAAGTTGCAGGTTGTTTGCGGGGCGAGCGTGGTGTAGGTGACCCCCAGCTTGGGAGGCCGACCTTCTGTGGAGATGCTGACGCAGGGGTCGGGAAAACGTCAACGAAGAGACTCGGACTTCCCGGTGCGATTCCTATATCGACTGCTTCGATATCTTCAGGCGAGGCCAAAGACTTTTCAGCAGCGGCCCTGGCCTCGGCTGCCTTCCTCGCCTCGGCTGCCTTCTTCGCCTCTCTCTTCGCTCTTCTCGCCTCCTTACGGGCCTTAGCGGCATCATCTGGACCTTTGACCGAAGTTCCATCCAGCGTTGCTCCCCCCTTGCCTTCTTCGCCCCCCAGAGCAGGCACTTCGGCAGGGCGCACTCTGTCGACTGTCCGCGACGAAGAGTTGGTGGATGGTTGAAAATTGGTACCAAGGGGGGATGGGAAGGTCGCCAGAGACATCCAGAGGTTGCCCTTCGGTGGAGATTGGGGCTTGGATGCGGACGTAGGGATCCTTGAGACGCTAAAGGAGAGAGGACCTTCCGATGTGATTTGATTTATAGGCTTTGACTCGGCCTGCTCTGCAATTCCGACTTCTTCTATGCCGATATCTTCAGCGTCTTGAGCCGAAACCAAAGCCTCCTGGACAGTGACCTCAACATCGCCATGTGCAGCCTCCGATTCACCGAATCTGTTTCCTCCGTTGTCTTCTTCGCCCCCAGGAGCAGGCGTGCTAGCTCTGGCAATACTCTCTGGATCGACTGTCTGCGACAAAGAGTCGGTGAACGGTCGAGCCTTAGGCTCTTCGGGAGTTGTGACGCACGGCGTTGTAGGTGTGGCCCCAAAGGAATGCAGCTGTTGGCGGCGATTCTCCAATTCCAAGGCAAGTTCTGCAATCCTCTTCTCTTCTTCAGCTGCAAGCGCCTCCAGACGGTGGGATTCAGCCTCACGACGCGCCAACTCCTCCGCCTCCCTTTTCCTATTCTTCACTTCCCTTTTCCTTTCCTCCTCCTCCCGAATTTCCCTCAACTTCTCGTCAGCGGTCAAGTACAGACTCTGGGAGCTTTTGATTCGTTCGAAGTCGGTCGAAAATGCGTTGCGCACTTGATCATCGATTGCATGTATGTCCGCCAGTGGGCCCGTCTTGACTCCATCACGAATTATGTATAGGCTAATTGCAACCTTCCAGTCAATTTTCTCCGCGTCCTCGATCGAGATAACCGGCTCGCGAGAAACGAGATCACGGCACCCAGACAGTAGCCAAGCCTCGATGTTGTATTCCTTTCCCAGTTGAATTTTCTCGATAGGGCCGAGGTCTGAACACGCTAGCTCTTCAATGGCCATTTTACGAAGGTCATTGAAGAGCCACCTGGTCGATAACTTCAACACGGAAAGCCACTCGTCCTTGGGTAAGGCCAAGTCACAATGCATGACCCTAGAACACGGTGATTAGCTCCCCATCATACAAGACCATCATGAGCTGAAGCCTTACTTGGGGTATACCGCCTTCAAGAAGCTGCGGAACTCATCAGCGCTTACATCGTCGAGCTTAACAGCATTCAGATGTGGGTCCTCGACAGTGCCGTACTCGTTCTCCGAGCCACTGTCTCCATCAAGAGCGTACTTGCTTGCAAAGTGCTCCGATTCGCTGATAAGTCGATACTTGGGAACGCGAAAGAGGCGTCCTCGAGCCTGGCCAGCGGTCAACGAGCAATTAATCAGTCACGGTCGATTACAGGATGCAGCGGAGCGAGATTGCACTTACCGAGAAGGTCACGAAGTCCCAATAATACTCATCGTCGAGGTCGCAGGGGGAAGGAGGCACATATTGAGTCATCCTGGAGGAATTCAGTGTTATCGATGAGACTGAAGGTCAGTGGGAAAGGCTGGGTAAGAATGGGAATCGCATTTAGGTAGCCTAATAAAGGCCATGCCCACAACCGGCCTCGTGACTGATGTATGACAGTAGTAAACGCCGGACTCTTCTCGCTTCTCTCGAAGGGCAGAGAACGTCCAGAGACCTGAGCACGAGATGTGCAACTGAAGGAGCAAGCATGAGCACTAAACCACAGCCTCGTAGCTGACGTCTAGTAGGCGCCCAACTCTACTTGTCGCATTCACAAACACTTCCCCTCTGCGCAGAAATTCACCCAACCATGATGCCCTCGTTCTCAACCGACCACCCGCACCGAATATCCCAGAAACGCATCCAAACCAAAACTGCCCTTCCGGAACTTCAGCCCCAGCTTTTGCCGTCAATTGACATGAGGCGAATACGACAGGGTACGGCTGAACTTTTGGTTACTTCTACTCCAGGATTGCGACGTCCATACGGAAGAGGCTTCGATAGTCCAGAACCTGATCCGTTGCCGCGGTCTGGAGGCTTCAGAAGGCTCCGCTGAGCCCGATGCATTGGGCTCGAGGACGGCCATCATCGTTCATTGGAACCGCATAAAAACGGTGGTTACGTTTGAGAAATGCGAGCCAGATTCAAGGACAAGGATAGAGCACCGTGGTTGAGGAGCGGGCACAAGAGATATTCGAAGTTGGCGAAAGAGAGGGAGAATTAGCGGCAGAAATCCAGGAGACCCTGAAATAGGAAGACGGAATCGCTCCTTGAGCCTGCGCCTATAATTTCGACCATGTTCGCTCTAGTTCTCGGTGCGGAAAGAGGGCGATATGCACCACCTACTTCGCTCTCCTATGCTGCAATCATCGAGCCTGGACACAACTCCAGGCTTCGGATCAGCCCAAGCCAAGGCCATGCTTGCAGGCGCATCAACCTCTTGTGGTAATCGACAGTTTCATGTCCTGATATACAGAGGCAATCACTAACGCACGAGATGAGATCGTCAATGAAACTGTGAAAACGCATAGCGTCGAGTGCAAGAGACGAATTTTACGAATTTTAAATTTTGATCTTCATGTCTGCACAGCCACAGTCTAATCAATCACTCGCTCCTTCCACGCCACTTGCTTCTTCCTGCCATCTTCCCTCGGCGTTCTCGCCTTCCTTTGTATCCTTCTCAACGGAAAGCACGAATAGCAGGGGAACAACAATCCGACCATCACCTGTCTCTCCACCACCCTCGCCAGCCTCGGCTTTTCTCATTCCACTGCTGCCCGACAAAGGCAGCATACAGTGTTCTCTGGGGTGGGGGTCTATGAACGAGTGGGTATCCCAGCGACCGACGGAAAAAGGAAGACGAGACGTGTCAGAGCGACGCCTTGGGGTGGAAAGGAGGAAACACTGACCATCCGCTCAAGTCGAGTTCGTCAAGTTCGGCTACGTACTCTTTTGCGTATCTTCTCTCCTCATCCACCCGCCCTTCAATTCTGCCAGCATTCACGGCAACGTTTGGTTCGCCTATCTAAGCTGGCTGCACCTTACTTGCCGTATGTCTGATCCTTCGTTGAAAGTATAATGGCTCATGGGGATTGACGGATGGGACTTCTGGGGACGACTTTCTACTGAATGTCGGTCTCGAAGACTGACAACGCGGTCGTACGGTAGCGGACTGCTTCAGAGCTGCGGCAGAACTCCTCGAATCCGCGCAATTCGACCTCATATTTACATTTATCATGACGTGCGCTTTACCCCCCCTGACCCTTTCTTCGAATTCTCCTCTTATCGATGTTAACCTGGGACATTCTGCAGGTGACGCGCAACTCTCAAAGGAATATTCCCAGGTCTACGCTAAGAATTCGCGTTTTTCCAGGCACCCCTCGGACGAGCGGGGCGGCTCTCTACACCTTTGGAAAGAACCGTACTCTTGGACAAGGAAGCACGGAGAATGGCCGGGCCTATGTTAAGCGGGCTCTCAGCTATTGCACCGCTCTGGACACCACGTTTGTATCGATGGAGGAGTGTGTATTCTGACGTCGTTACCTCCAGGCCCTATTCCGTTCCTGTATTTCTCATCGATCGTGCGAGGTACCCTGGTATTTCGGCAATTTGATGGTGCTATCAACCTCGGTTCCTGTTCTCTTTTTTTCTGCATTAGACATTACTGAAAGCACTACGTATAGTGGAACGGCGGTTGGCAAGTAATATCATGTCCTCGAGCTCTCGTCAAAATGACGAGAACCCGAGATCGGACTGATGATCGAGTCTGGAGGTTCAATCTTCATGACTCTCTATTTCTCACAGTAAGCTTGCCTTGTGATCGAATGTATGGAATATCAACGTAGTGATACGGTCCAGACTCCAGCGTATGACCGCCACTGCTTGACGGGATGCCCCACGATGCTGACTTGATATTAATAGATACCACATCGTGGACACCACTGGTTCTTCCCTCGCCGCTGGCAGCAACTGAAACATGGGTTGACGTTAACCGCATGAGCCGTGGGCTCACCCTCGTCTTACGATTTCCCTTTACAGCTGGCTGTAATAGAGGCGCCCACCCTCCGAGGACCCGATCTCTATGAGGCCGAGGCCACGTTCGAGGGTGGCGAATCCACCTGACCGCATTCCTCAACCCAACAGTTGACAATTGGTATGCACCTTATTCTTAGGTCCACAGCATCTTTGACTGATTGATCAAAGTATGAATCTGTTACATATCCATCTCCAGGCGGACGACAATCTGGGCTGTAATCTTCGCAACCGATCAACTCAAAGATGCCGAGTCTTTGACGTTCCAGCTGAAATGACCAAGTCGTCCAGGGATAGAGAACCCGACGGTGGGAGTTGCTGATATAGCAAACGTTGGGTCAAGCACCTTCAAGAAGGGTTTGAAGTCATTGAGTTCGCCGAAACTCGAGCTCAATTGCGTTGAGCAATGGGTCAGTGTGACTGTATCCCGAGTTCTTCCAGGCCATACAGCTTGGTGAAGGTCTCGGACTTCTCTATGAAACAATGCACTGGCACTCGAAAGACGCAGTTCTCAACCTGATAGTATATTGCTGTAAGATGAGCCGATCATACGGAAGTCTCGAAAAGATTCTTCACAATGAATGTAACCAGCCCTCAGCGGTGACTCCGTCGATCTGGAGAGATCCAACACTAGAGGGCAAGTGTGGGGCACTCAGGCTTCCGGTAGCTATTTAGAGCATGGCTAGAGACGGCAACTGAGCCGTGGAGGGATACCTGAAAGCCGTAATGGAAGGTATGGAAGGTAGACCTGGCGCGATGTGTGAGGTCACCACCAGCGGGACCTAGCACCTCGAGGTGAGAAAAATTGGGTCTGTTGGATCAAAACCGTTACCGCAGAATTATTTGCGCAGGTTAACTTTGACCATTCTCCTATCAACTTCTCGAAGGCTTCATCAACCAGTGAATAAATCTAAATATGTAATGACGCTTCACTCACTTCCCTCCTCAGCGAAAGGCAGGTGCGATTTCCTCGGAAATCTGTCAAATCAGCACGGATAGTCTACTGTTGTCCTGGAGCATCGGAAATGATTCGTGAAAGATTGACTTGCTGATGTATAAATGTATGTAGTGAAAGCATGGTGCGACGCGGGCGCACCAAGCGCCCATCTATCAATGATCGACCGCCCTATGATCCTTTAGTAACTTGGATCCTCGGTGCCCATACAGGGAAAGTCCACAATTCTCTCAGTATCACTGGAAGAGCGCATTGCACTCACCTAGTCCCCACCAAACACGTTCCAGTCAATGCAGCCTGACGCTCGAAAAGAACCAATTATTGTCACAATCGGTCAATGCATTTTCGAGGACCTGCCTTGGACTCGTTGTGTGTCGTTGAACACCTACATCAAAAACGACACATGGTGAAACTAACTTGTAGCGGTAAGGAAACCGCCTGCCGGTGTCGTCGGTCAGCGATTATGAATGCTCGGTGCTTTTGTCGAAGTATCAGAGGCGCTGAAAAGTTATAAAAGCCAGAGTGCTTGGAGTGTCTTAACCTCAATCTGATACATTACTCCTCTCTCTCTCGAGTAGCTTAACGCAGGCCGACTAAGCCCATCCTCGTATTTACCTGTAGACCCCACTCATTTGACCTCTTCACCATGAAGCTCTCTGCAACTTTCGCTGTCCTCGCTGTTCTCTCCGTCAAGACCTTCGTCTCGGCGTTCGCCGTGGCTGACGACTTCGACCTGGAGATGCGAGATGAATTTTACGTGAGTTCATCTCGAAGAAAATCTTTATGAGTTTTCTACATGCTGACGACACGATGTGGGCGCCACAGGACGGCGAAATATACGACATGTCTGCGCGAGACCTTCTTGATTATATCAATGAGTTTGAGGAGGTTGACGCGCGAGACCTTGTGAGTGCCGTCGACATTTCCTATCTTCTTTTCACAGTAACTGATCGACTTGTCGTTCCATCCAGGACGCCGACGAGGACTTCCTGTATGTTCGAGTACCGGTGTACGGCATGCGCCTGGATCCTCTGAAGATGGCGAAGAACACGGGAGAAACCCGACTCCAAAATGCGGTACAGAAAGTGATCGACCAGAAGCTTCGTCCACAACCGCCGGCGCAAATCAGGATCCCGTACGTCTATTTCGTTGGCTCCCTGGAATTTTCACGCTCATTGATCATGCATGTGTTATAGGAGACCCAACTTCCAACAAGTGTATGTCACTTTCTCCGCGACCTCTGGCTTGGGAGCTGACTTTTCTACAGGGCACAGCAAGCTGTAAAACAAGCCAGGCGTCCCAATGCGGCGGACATCACCAGGGATATCAAGACTGACTTCAAGAACCTTCAGCAAAAGATCGATAACGCCAACGCAGTGAGGCGACCGTAAGCTGTTGTTCTAGCGCCCACGCAGCTGTGACTTGTTGGTCGATGTCCTTTGTACCGGGGTTCAATCGTACTCTTATGTTCTTTCGTATTAATATACCAGGGCAAGTCGTAGTCTCGTCTAATATTGAGCAAATGAACTATTGCTATAAAGTCTAGGTCAGTGACACTGCGCTTCAGGTGAGGCTCCAGAGGCTGTGCTACGGCTTCACTTGAGGAGCTCTAGGAAGCGAAGAAGGACAAAGAAGAGTGGACTTGGAATATTGAAAAAGACCGGGGCCCAGGCAGAAAAGTAGCGTTCGGGCCTGCAATAAGAAAGCGAAAAATGAGAGTTCTAGGATAGAATATGTGCGGCATACGTGCGGAAGGGGTCCAGAGACCTGAGCACCGAATCGTGCAACTGAGGGAGCAATCATAATCACTACACCACAGCGGCCTTCGTTGTTGATGTCTATTAACCGCCCAACTCAGCGTCTCGCATTCGCAAACCTATCCCCTCTGCGCAGGAACTCACCCAAACATGATGCTCGCGCTCTCACCAACTACCACCCAGAATCTCTCGCAAACGCATCCATACCAAAGCTGCCACACAAACCGCCTTCCGGGACCTCAACCCCAGAGATTCCCATCGATGGACATGAGGCGAATACACCTCCACGACGGGTACGGCCGGACTTTTGGTTACTTCGACTGGATACACCCCCTTTGGATGCCAGTGATTGAGGATGCACTCGTAGATTGAAGTCTTTCCCTAGCCATCTCATGAATGACTGTTGTGAGAGCAAAAATTTGTAAACTAACGTTGGGTAAGCGCCTTCAAGAAGGTTTTGAAGTCCATGAGTTCAACCTCGAGCTCAATTGCGTTGAGCAATGGGTCGGATTGGTTGTACTCCGGCAAAGCTACGAGCTCCTCCAAGCCATATTGCTTGGTGAAGGTCCCGGACTCCTCTATGAACGATGCACTGGCACTCGAAAGACCCAGCTTTCAACCTGATAGTATATTACTGTGAGATGATTCGATCATACGAAAGTCCAAAACGATTCCTCACAACGAATGTAACTAACTCTCAGTGATGATGTTCATTGATGTGGAGAGATGCAACACTTGAAAGCGACTGTGAGGGACTCAGGCTTCCAGTATCTGCCATAGCTAGAGCAAGGCTAGTGATGGTAACTGCGCAGTAGAGGGATATCTGAATGTCGTAATGGAAGCTATGGAAGTTCGACCCGTGGTAGTCATGGCCCTAACCTAACGCCTCGAGGACTTAATCATAATGCCCTTCTTTGTACGGAAACTCTCAGACCCATGATTGCTGCCCACATGTCCAAAGTTCCTGGCTGAAAGGTCAACAACTCTCACGCGATGTCACTACTTGATAGCGGTGCACGCTAGGCTCTCAAGTATGTCCACGGTGCAACCGCATCCGTACTGCCTGGCAGATTCCCCCACTTAAAAATGCCCAATTTTTTCTTCCGTAGGCAATTTCCGGAACTGTGTTGATGGAGTGTTGACAGTTAAGCGCTAGGCGCTTAAGCCCAAGTCAATAGCAATGTTCAGCCTTAGTGCATCTAAAGGCTTGATACACTGGGGTATCATTGACAATAGATCACGACATATGTCTGAGAGAGAATATTTTATCACACCTCGCGTTGTAAGGCAAAAGCCAACGAGGGTAGTTCCGAGCAGAATCTGAGGGTCTGATCTCTGAAACGTATGTGCGGTTATCTCGGCCACGAAACGCGCTCTTGCGGATATCTCGGTGTCCCATCTTCTTATGAAATCATTCCATTGGCATTGATTGACACGCCCAGCGAAGGGGTTCCATTGAATATGTTTTCTTTTGAGACAATGGGTGCAGGGCAGCCTCCACACTCAAATGTCAGGGAAGCTCGCTTATCAATTTGGCCCAATGCCAAGCCCAGCGCTCAAATTGACCCGCTGTGACTTGTCACCAGGGGAAATGGTATAAAAGCCACAGTGTTAAGACTGTTTAACTCAGAACGTTTGATACGTCTGAACTTTCCCTCTAGTAGCTTGTCGCTGGTCGATTGAGCCCTCTTATCTTTTCTTTAAACCCCACCCATTTGACCTTCCTATCATGAAATTCTCCGCAACCTTCGCTATACTTGCCGTTCTCTCGGTCAAGACCTTCGTCTCTGCGCTCCCCATGGCATCCATGGCAGACGACGTCGATCTCGAGATGCGAGATGAACCCTTGGTGAGTTCATCCGATCCTTCTTCTTCTGAGTACTCTAGGCTGAAGGGGCAACGCGGGCACGGCAGGACGGTGAACTGTATGACGTCCTGGCGCGAGAACTTCTCAGCTACAGCGATGAGTTTGAGGTCGACGCTCGAGAGGTAGTGAGTGTCAAGTCATCTACATTGCTTCCCCCACAGCTCATTGATTTCTCGTTTTATATTTCTTTACCAGGACGTTGAAGATGACTTCTTGTATGCCCGAGAACCGGTGTTTGGTATGAGACTGGACCCTATCAAGATGGCGAAGAACACAGGAGAAAGTCGGCTGCAGAATCTTGTGCTCAACAACTTGCAGGGCCAATGGAGAAAGGGTCCTGATATGAGAGTCGCGTACGTTAAAACACCCTGGCAGTCTTTGCGGTCACTAATTGGCTCTGCCTAATAGGAGGCCCAATCCCACTTTCAAAGCCGCGTATGCCATCCTCCCTGCAACCTCTGGCTCGTTGGCTAACTTTTTCTGCAGGGTACGGACAGTTATACAGCAGAACAGACGTCCAAACGCGGCGGAAATCGGCAGGCAGATTAAGAATGACATCAAGAACACTCAGCAGAAGATCAGACGTTGAAAAAAGTAGAGCGTGTGATTATGATTTTTGGGCCTATGCAGTTTCCGAACGGCCGCTTTCAGCAGGTCGATAGCATGCATGTGCTTCGTTATCAAAATACACCAGAGTGAAAGTCACAGAATCCTGAATGAAGATGAGCTGTTGGTGATTTCGAGTCAGGTAATATCTCTTTCATACTTTGCTGCGCGTAAAGTCGAAAGCCCGAATTCGCAAGCCTCCGACAGACTTCTGGCATAAGCGAAACGATCAGAACTACTCATTACGGTCTTGCAACATCCTGAACGATGTTGTTGTTTTTGGGGCCAGTCTCCGTCAGATAAATAAAGTTACAGCTACAATTCGCTGCCGGTGAAGTTAAACGGGCCTAATGATTCTCGGAAACCTCTGGCGGTGAGGGAGAAAATTGTGTCTGTCAGATCCAAACCATGACTGGAGAATCATTTGCGCAGGCTAACATCTACCATTCTCTTACCTACTTCTCAACAGCTTGGTCAACCAGTGAATACATACATCTATTCAATGGCGCTTCACTCACTTCCCTCTTCAACGGAAGGCAGATGTGCGGGTTTCTCGGTCATATGTCAGATAGGCCTGGGGATGTCTGCTGTGGTCTCGGAGCATAAGAAATGATTGGCGAAAGATTGATATCCTGATGTACAAAATGTATGTTGTAAAACCATGATTCGACGCCCACGTTGGAAGTCGTTGAATACAATTTCCTCCTGGGCGTATCGAGCCCGTCAATCAAGTGATCGACTGCACCATGATCGAGTAACTTGGATTCCCGACACTCATGAAGGGAAAGGGGAAGTTCACAATTCGCTCAATATCACAGGGAGAGCGAATCGCACCCGCCGTGGTCTCCACCAAACATGTTTCAGTCAATGCAGCCCGACGCTCGAGAGGACCCAATTGTGCTTGAGAGAAACTGTCCGTAACCCGACTGATTGATTTGATTGCCAGCCTTCGGCGCATAGATTTTTTCGGAGAGGTGAGGTGTCATGTGTCGTGAAACACTGTCTATAAGTGTCAAAGATGACACATGGTGGCGCCCAGCGGGTAAAATAACTTGTAGCGGTAAGGAAACCGCCTGCCGGTGTCGTCGGTCAGCGATTATCAATGCTCGGTGCTTTCGCCGAAGTATCAGAGGCACTGAAAAGGTATAAAGGCCAGAGTCCTCAGACTGCTTTAACTCCAGAGCGTTTGACACGTTTTACTCCTCTCTCTCGTAGCTTATCGCTGGTCGATTAAGCCCATCCTCGTCCTTACCTGTAGACTCCACTCACCTGACATTTTCACCATGAAGTTCTCTGCAACTTTTGCTGTTCTCGCCGTTCTCTCCGTCAGGACCTTCGTCTCGGCGTTCCCCGTGGCATCCATGGCCGATGACTTCGACTTGGAGATGAGAGACGAATTTAACGTGAGTTCATCTTGAAGAAAAACTTTACGAGTTTTCTACGTATTGAAAATATGACCTGGGTGCCACAGGACGGTGAACTATACGACGTGCTGGCGCGAGAACTTCTTGACTACAGCGATGAGCTCGAGGGGGTTGACGCACGAGACCTTGTGAGTGTCGTCGTCATTTTCTATTTTCATTCCACAGTAACCGATCGACTTGTCATTCCATTCAGGACGCCGACGAAGACTTCCTGTATGTCCGAGTACCGGTATACGGCATGCGCTTGGATCCTCTGAAGATGGCGAAGAACACGGGAGAAACCCGACTCCAGAATGCGGTACAGAAAGTCATCGACCAGAAGCTCCGTCCACAACAGCCGCAGATCAGAATTGCGTACGTCGATTTCGTTGGCTCTTTGAAAGCCTCGCGCTCATCAATCGTAACACAGGAGACCCACATTCCAACAAGTGTATGTCATTTTCCCCGCGACCACTGGCATGGAAGCTAACTTTTCCACAGGGCACAGCAAGTCGTGCAACAAAACAGGGCAAACAGGCGTCCAAATGCAGCGGAAATCGGCAGGCAGATCACGACTGACTTCAAGAACCTTCAGCAGAAGATTGATAACGTCAATGCAGCGAAGCGAAAGTAAGCCGTTGTTCCAGCGCCCACGCAGTTGTGACTCGTCTGTCGATAGCTTTTATACCGGGGTTCGATCGTACCCTTTTGTTCGTTCATAATAATAAATCAGGGGAAGTCGTCGTCTCGTCTCACATTGAGCGAATCGACTCTCGCTAAGTCAAGGTCAGCGACACTATGCTTCAGGTAAGGCCCCGGAGACTATGCCACCGCCTCACTTGAGGAGTTGTAGGAAGCGATGGGCAAAGAAGACTGAACGAAAGGATATTGCAAAAGACCGCGGCCCAGGCAGGGAAACAGAGTCTGGGACTGCGATAGGAAAAACGACAAAATGAGTGTTTTAGAGTAGCCTGTGCGCGGCGTACGTACGGGAGGGGTATCAAAGAAACAGCTCCGTACTCGGGCTTATCAATGAATTCTTCAGCTACGCGGGCCCGCCCCTGCTCTCGTTCGACAGAGATGGAACCCCAAGATTGAGGACAGGAAGAGATGCACCCAATTGGACGCCAAAGGAAGATGCCCGAAGTCCTGCCCGTGGAGGAAGGAAACTCATGGAGGCGCCGGAGCCCCAAGGAGAAGCGCCGAATACCGAGATCGAAGGTAAGGGCGCATTGAGCGTTTTATTCACAGGTGGTCATAGGGGCCGAACCAATGTTTGGAGGTATCGTTACGCCGTAGGGGCAGTCATTGGTATATTAGCCCAAGTTACCGTTTTCCCGAGAGTAGGAACAGCGGGGAACGTTGGCATCGATGGGCTGTAGTGCCTCGCGAAACTCTTCAAAGGCGACCTTGTGCTCTTTCAACGCCTTCACCACCACCGCAAGTGCCTTCTGAAGAGGAGCCTCTTCCTGAAGTTGACCAGAATCCTCCTCCGCCCGTAAATGGGTTTCTCCGGTGCTCCTATCTTCCTCCTGGTCGTCCTTCTCCTGAGCCTTAAGGTGCTGTCGCTCGAGATCCTCTCCAGTGCTGAGTTCGGGGGAAAAGGTCGCCTCTATCTTTGCGCCGAGACCGGGAATTCTCATCTTGTTCCACGAATCCCGGACACCATAAAGCTTGATCGCAGCTCCCCATCCAACCTGTCGCGCATCCTCCACCGTGATGTCTATGCGGGTCACCAGCTCGCGGTACCCGGTCTTAATCCAAGAAGAGACGTTGAGCTGAGTACCGAGATTGACTTTGTCGACGGGGTCAAGGTTGAGCGAGGTAAAATTGTTGATAGCGCGCTTCCGGAAGCCGTCAAAGAACCATTCGGTGGACAGTTTGAGAACGGAGAGCCATTCTTCTTTGGATAGATTCAGTGGACACTCAGGATATCTGTATAGAGCAAGAGGTGAGACATGTAGCATGAAGGAGGCGAGACACTCTCACCTGGGATGGAGAGCTTTGAGAAAAGTACGGAAGTCATCCGCCCCCGACATCGAGCGTTATCGTGCTCGAGTTTACAGGCGGGTCATCATTAATGATAGAAAAGTCAGATTCAGATTTGCAGTCACTGGAATCGAGGCTGTACTTGGATGGGCAAACTTGAGAATCGGTGAGGAAGCGGTAGGTAGGCATACGGAAGACCCGCTGCTCGCGCTGCAAATGATGGCTTGGGATGAGCACTATTGATGACGCAGGTTGGGGTGAGCGGGCTACGTACTGAGAATAAGACGAGGTCCCAGAAATATTCGGGCACGCTCAGGGACCGAGGAGTGGAAAGATGATGGCAAGATGAAGGCACTGGCAGTGGACACGTCAGCAAGATTTGTCAAGGCGCTCGGCGCATCAGCCACTTGATTAGCGCAGCTCCGCCCGACTCAGCGCCCTAGCATGAACAAGGTATTTTCGAAGGGACTGTAGCCACCTCGGGAGAGTACGAATAGTCTTATCTTGAGCAGATTTAGCTACCCATAGACTTGCAATAGCTCATGGAACAATGATTTGTATTGGGTCTGTACAGAATTCAAATATACTAATTTACATCGCCATCTCCGTCCTGAGGAAAGAGAGCCCATAAAGTGTTGGCACATAGCAAGGAGAAAAAAAAGAATAGAGGCCAAAGGCTGCGTGTATGGGATCCCCTACTGCATTTCCGAGCCCAGACTGAGCCGATTGAGATTCGGTTGAGATTCGGGGTCGCGCTTAAACTCACTCGGCTAGAGCAGGCTGAGGCTCAAGCTCACTGATATTCTTGCGGCCCTTCTTCTTTTTCTTTCCGGACGTTTCCACTGGAGTATCCGGTATATAGACTGTGGGGACCTGGATTGTATGTTAGCCTTACAGTGCGCCGTTCAGGGAAAGGCAAAATCGTACCTCATCGGGTTCAGCTATCCTTGAACCTCCCCCAATTGACGAACTGGAGGTCTGGGGAGCTCCCCAACTTCCCCACCCAAAACCGTTGGATTCGCGACGATTTACGGCTGGCCCAGGAATTGGGATCGGCGGGCTCGGCCAGCGGAATGGAGATATCTTTGGGACCGCCGGGGCTTCTGGTTCCGGAATACAACGATCCATTGGTTCCTCTTCCTTGGCATCACTGTCATTCTGGATGCGAGAGGTGTATGAATTTAAAAGTTTAGATTACCAAGGGAAACGTTGCTCACTCCTGCTATCTCAGGCTCTCTGGGAGTAATAGGCGACGGCTTCGTATGCGTGGCTCCAATGGACCGCAGCTTTTGGCGACGATTCTCTAACTCCAAGGCAAGCTCTGCAACCATTCTCCCTTCTTCAGCTGCAAGGGCTTCCAGGCGGCGGGATTCAGCTTCATGAATAGCCAATTCCTCCTCCTCCTTTTTTCTTTCCTCCGCTTCCCTTTTCCTTTCTTCCTCTTCTTGAACTTCCCTTAACCTCTCTTCGGCGCTCAAGTACATGCTTTGCGAGCCCTTGATTCGCTCGAAGTCGGTCGAAAACGTGTTTCGCACTTGATCATCGATTGCGTCAGCCAGAGCTTCCGTCTTGACTCCATCACGAATAATGTATAGGTTAATCGCAACTTTCCAGTTAATTTTCTCCGCGTCCTCGATTGAAATAACCGATTCACGAGAAACGAGATCACGGCACCCAGACAGTAACCAGGCCTCGACATCGAATTCCTTTCCCAGTTGGATTCTTTCTATGGGGTCGAGGCTCAACCACGATAGTTCCTCAATGGCCTTTTTACGAAGGTCATTGAAAAGCCACTTGGTCGATAACTTCAACACGGAAAGCCAGTCGTCCTTAGCCAAGCTCAAGTAGCTGTGCGTGACCCTAAATACGGTTATCAGCTCTTCATCATACAGGACCATCATGACTTGAAGCCTTACTTGGGGTATACCGCCTTCAAGAAACTGCGGAACTCGTCGGCGCTCACATCGTCCAGCTTAACAGCATTCAGACGAGGGTCCTCGACAGTGCCGTACTCGTGCTCCGAGCCACTATCTCCATCAAGACCATACTTGCTTGCGAAGTACTCTGATTCGCTGATGAGTCGATACTTTGGAACACGAAAGAGACGTCCTCGAGCCTGGACAAACACCGACCGAGGACGCAAATCAGCGACGGCCGCTTCTAAGATGCAGCAAATTTAAAGCGAATCGTACTTACCGAGAAGGTTACGAAGTCCCAGTAATACTCTTCGTCGAGGTCGCATGGGGGAGGGGGCATACATTGAGTCATCCTGGAGGAATCCAATGTTATCGATGACACTGAGAGCCGGTGGGAGAAGCTGGGTAGGAACAGAAATCGCCTTTATATAGGCCCGTATCGAAGGCCACAATCGGCCTCGTGACTGATCGCTAGTAGACGCTCGGCTCGGCTCCCCGCTTCTTTCAAACGCAGGACACCGTGACGCTCAAAGACCTGAGCAGCGAGACGTCCAATTGAGGGAGAAAGTACAAGCATTGCAATACAGCTGAGGAAAGATATTTTATACGACTATTACAGCTTTGGCGTTATACAACGTCCTCACATACACAGTACCCTTTTCCAGACTCATGTTTTCTGTCTCATCGTCAACCCATTTAACACTCCCGATTAACACTATCAAAAGGGACCCACAATTGCCCACACTGTGGAACGGTTGACATCTTGACTGTCAGATCAGATTACTCGAATACCACTTCCCTTCTTCTTCTTCTTTTTCTCACTTCCGGGGTCTTGGGACACCGAAACCGCCAAATAAGGAGCCCGCAGAGGATGGCCTACTAAAGATCTCTCCATCTCCAGGGGAAACGTATTCCGGGCAAGGAGGGGGAGGTTCCATCATGCAGCGCGAAGGTGGGCGGCTTGAAGCTGGCGATGCGTCCTAAACAAGAAGTTAGGCTTACACGAGTCGATAGGCCAAAGGGAAGACACGTACCCTATCACTGAAGCCGCCCCAAGGAACAGGAAACCCACAGACATCGGGCTTTGGAATATTGGTTGCTGGCCTTAGAGTTTCTACTATCTTTCTTTGTTTCTCTAGCTCCTGCATGAGGTCGGCAAGTTTCTTCTGCTCTTCAACTTCCATGATACGCAAACGCTCCGACTCGGCTTCACGTTTCGCGATACGTTCTTCTTCCAGACGATGTTCTTCTAGGGCACGGGCTGCTTCTTCTTTCTCCTCTGCGGTTCGATGCTGACTTTCAGTGTTCCTGATGAAGTTGAAATCCTCGACGAAGGCAGCCTGAACCAACTTATCGATGTGCTTCTCGGAGAAGAAAGGGTGGTCTTGTCGGATCCATAGCTCTCTAATCGGGTTGAGCTGAATAGCCTCCTGCAAGCCAATCATCTGAGCCTCTTTTACCGTGACAGCTTCATAGCGCATCACGAGCTCGCGATAGCCGGCTAACACCCATCCCTCAATGAAGTGCTCCTTGCCTAATTGAATCTTTTCAAAAGGGTCGAGGCTGAACTGCGTCAGTGTTTCAGTAGCCATCGTGCGAAGGCCATTGAAAAACCACTTCGTTGACAGCTTCAACACGGAAAGCCACTCCTCTTTAGACAGCGACAGTTCTCCTTGGATGACCCTAGAAAACAAAACATTAGACGAAAAAACACCTCCAGAGATGAAACAGCTGCCTTACATGGGATAGACCGCCTTTAAAAAACTCTGGAACTCATCGGCGCTCACGTCATCGAGCTTAACAGCATCCAGCTGTGGGCTCTCGACGGAGGTGTACTCGTGCTCCGAGCCACTGTCCCCGCTGGTATTGAGAGCATACTTGTTTGCGAAATACTCTGAATCGCTGACAAGTCGGTACTTGGGAACACGAAAGAGACGGTTTTCGACCTAGTAAATCAAGAAGACCAGAGCACGAGACCGGATACTGTCAGTTGATGCAGTACAGGGTCGAAAAAATTGTATGGACGCACAGAGAACGTGATGAAGTCCCAGTAATACACCTTATCAAGGTCGCATGGGGGAGGAGGTGCGCATTGAGTCATTCTCAAGGAATTCAGCGTTATCGATCGAGACTGAGAGGCGGTGGGAGAAGCTGGGTAGGAATGGGAATCGCCTTTATATGGCTCAGAAAGGCCATGCCCACAACCGGCCTCGTGGCTGATGGGTTATACGACCCCCGACTATGCTTTTCGAAGGGCAGACAATTCAGGGACCTGAGCACCGAGACGTACAATTGAAGGAAAAGGCATAAGTATTACAATACAGTTGAAGAAAAATAGGGATCTCATACTACTAATACAGCTTTGGCGTTCGACGTCCTCACCTCCACAGTACCCTTTTCCAGCTTCTTGTCTTCTTTCTCGTCGTCAACCCATCTGACACTGCCGGCCAATACTCCCTTGTACAGACTGCTATGTTGTACTTCCCTCTTCCTACCCCTCCCACTCGGATCCGGGACGTGCTCTCGAACCTGCAATTCTGGACCGCCCCAGCTGTTAGATGTCGAGACTTTGAAGCTTCCTTGATAGGCAGCGTGAAGCTGAACGTTGGTGGGTCCATTGCTCGTGTATCCGTCATAATATAAAGTCGAGTCCGCCGGAGATTTCTGGAAATCCACCTGCAAATTGTTGTTGGAAGTCTGGGTATCGACCTTGTATTGAGGGTATTGACCCTTTACTCCAGAGGTGGAAGCATACAGGCTTATGTTAGCCTCCAGAGGCCTGTTAAAAGTGGACGAAGGAGTGAGGATTTGCAATACGAGAGATAAAATGAGGTGTAACATACGCATTGGATGTTTTGATGTGGAGCTTGGACGGCGTGCTAGACGAGCCGTTGTCCAAATGAACGTCGACTTTGACCAGACCGTTCGAAGTGACTAGGGAAAGCTCCTTCGACGCGTTGAATGTTCCTAAGATCGCGCTGTTGGACGTTTGTACAGAAGCGACATCAGCCGCGAGATTCTATCATAAATGAACCCATCAGTTAGCGCAAATATTAAAAGAAGGCAGGATGGACTTACGAGTGCAGAAATATGCGCATTACTCCCAGTGAGGCTAATATCGCCGAACACGACATGCTCAGCAATCGCATGAACCTGATGGAATGTATTTTGCACATCGGTCTCCAGGTTCTTAATCCGCAGCGGTGAGCGACGTCGAGTTGACTGCGGGAATATAATGAGGGTCTCGAAATAGAGTTGGTTGCTCGGATTACTGCGGCCGATATATCTAGGCGTCTACAATATTAATGATCGACGGTCCCTCATTAACGATTGAAAGAGCCAAAAAAAAAGGATCAACTCACGAAAATCCCAACACCTCTATCCCCAGCCCTCCTCGATATCTTGCAAAGCTTCACCAGGTCCCTCATCTCTTGATGGTAGTACCGAACCGTCACATGCACCGCAGCACTGTCCTGCTTCTGCGCAGCGGAAGTCAAGATATCAACTCTTCCAGATGCATACGCACCGCGCGAGAGCAGGTACAGAGAATCTGACGAAATCGGTAACTCAAATGACGCCTTGGACGCGAAGGGGTAAGCTGATCGAGGTAGCATCTGAGAGTATTGAGCGGATTGATTCGCTGCATACGAATCCCCCTCGACGTTCAATAAGTTGGGGGAGGATAAGGCGTTGTCCCACTGAGCCGGTTCCAAGCATTGCTCAAGGGAGACGCCCCCAGGAATAGGATAGCCGCCATTCCATCCCTACAGAGTTCGGAACGAATCAAGTCAGCAACTTATCGCTCGTAGAGTCAGGAAATATAAAACTCACCCCACCACGATGATCACGACTCCAACCAATCGCCGAGACTAAGCTCCTTATGAAAGCACCGCAAAGCATCCACACCAAAACCGCGACGCAAAGCGCCTTCAGAAACCTCATCCCTGGAGAGCGTCTATGGACATTAGGCGAATACGCCTCCGCAACGGGGTAAGGCCGAACATTTGGGTCTGGATGGGTCCCTCCAGGATGTCCATACGGAGGAGGCTTTGGTGGTGCCGGCCCTGCACCGTTGTTGTGGTTTTGGGACTTCAACGGCTTCGCTGAGCTTGATCCATTGGGTTCGAGGACGACCATGATCGTTAACCGTGAGCAGAAAAAAAGGTGGCTGAGTTTGGGACTAGTTCAAGAAATCCGAGACAGGTTCAAGGTGGTAGCACTGCCGCTTGAGGAACAGAGTGAATGACGTCGTCGTGAGAACAAGGACGAACGACGATATTCGAAGCTGCTGGTGTATGAGAGATTTGGTGAAAGAAACGCCGATGACCTGGGAGTAGAAGAGAAAGAGAGGTCAAGCCTAAGTTTAGACGCGGTGGAAACGCGATAATTATATGCATCGTGAGTATGACTGCGGCTGCGGAGAAGAGCGTCTCGCTCAGCTTCAAAATCCGCAATCACTCCATGCGAGTACATACGCCATCTCTATGGTGTTCGCCGTAGTTGCCGGCACACAGAAAGCAGGCCACATGAGGTGAACACCACATGGTCCATCTTACGCTACAGTCGAGCCTACTGAGTCCAAGCCAAGACCCATGTTTCCAGGGCACATCAAACTCTTGTGGTGATCGACACTGTGCTGATCTACCAAGACTATCGCCAACACACCAAAGGGGATCGTCAATGAAGCGAAAAACGCGTCAAACATCCATTGAAGCGGAATGACTACACCAGAGGACAAATTGGAACGACTATGCCTCCTCTGTGGCACCGGATTCTTTCTTATGTCTCCTGCGCCGTTTCTTCTTCTTCCCGCCGTCTTCCGTCGTCGCAGCATTTTCACCTCCCTCTGCGTTCTCCCCAACGGGTTTCCGTTTCTTGCCAGAAGCCACAGGTTCGTCGATGTCCATCGGTACGGCATCAGGAGCGCTACCATCGCCTGTCTCTTCGGCACCTCCACCACCCTCGACTTTCATCTTCATACGCTCCTTCTTCCCCTTCCTCTTTTTCTTCTCCCCACCAGCCTGCTGTGCGCCACCGTGACGACCGTCGTTCTCATTCTGCTGTCCAAAGAACGCAGTATGTCGTTTCTTGAGATTGTCTCGTAGCGTTCGTAGCTTCTCTTGTTGCTTGGGGTCCCATCTGCTCCTATCGCCCTTATCTTGACGGTATGGAGCGTACTTCTTGACGCTGATGTACTCGTTCAGATCATTATCATCTGCGAGCAGGATTTCGACAGGGTCGAGGGAGTAGTTTTGTTTGACAACAGGGATGTACTTGAACCGTGTGGGCATGCCTGCAACCTATCGAAGGAAGAAGATAGATAGAATGTATCAGAGACGTGGTGAAAGGGGGTGAAAAGAAATGAGAAGCGTACCATATCGTTGAAGTCGAGTTCGTCAAGTTCAGCCAGATATTCATTCCATTTCCGCTTCCTCATCTCCTCTGTCCCATCCCACTCCTCTTCGTCCTCATCCATCCGCTCTTCAATCCTATCAGCATCCATAGCATCGACGTCCACACCAGCCTCATCCTCATCACCCTCCCCGCCCTTCTTCTTTTTCTTCTTTTTCTTCTTCTCCTTCTTCAAGTCTTTTTTGCTCTTGCCCACCGGAGCAGCGTCGTCGTCTGATATCAGGATATCGCCCAAATCAATGTCGTCCTTCCACACCGGCTTCCCGTCCTCGTCAAACTGCAATCCCTCTTCGTCCTCACCATCCACTCCAGCAAACAACTCCTGCAGCTGCCTATCATGTTTTTCAGGGTCCCAGTCGCCTTCTAGATCAAGTTCATGCAGCGCCTCGTCAATATCCTCGCCACCATCCTCCTCTTCATCAGCATCCCTATTCTTGCTCTCCTTGCTCTTGCCCTTCCCCTTCAACAACCCACTCTCTATCCCAATCCTCTCCAACTTTCTCTTAATCTCCTTCATCTTCAACGTCTTCAGCATCCTCACTTCCTCCTTTTTCTTCGCCAACTCTGCTTCCTTCCTCGCCACCTTCCTTTCTCTGGCCTCTTTGCGTTTGGACTCTTCCCTGCGGACTGTGGATTCGATGTGGCGAGGGAAGGAAGGGATGGTGGCGGCGTCGGGTTCTTCGAAGCGGTGGTTATAGGAGACTTCAAAGTGCGAGGCGAGGGATTCGAAGGAGGCGTCTGAGAGGAGAGCGGGGTCGTCTATCTCTTCGTTGTCGCCTGGCGCCTCGTCGGCCTGGGAATCAGAGGCGACTTTTTCCTTCTCTTTCCCTTTGCCTTTTTTCTTGGACTGTTTGGTCCCCTCGCCGGTGACTTCGTGGTAGGTTGGGATTCGTTTTGAGGAGCTATCGACCCAGCCGCGGTTGAGAATGTAGCTAGACGCGATAGTAATTAGCAACAGTGCAGATAGCGATGAAAATTCGAAAGAAAGAGACGCACTTCATAAGGAACTCCTGGTCTTCCTCCGCTTTGGTTTTCCTTTTCTTCGTCTTATCCTCCCCTCTTGAAGTCTTCTTCTCTTTCCCCATCTTGCTCTTCTTGCTATCCTTCTTCCTGTGGTGTTGTTCTTCCTCATCATCTCCCCGGGACCCCGCCTCTTCTTCCTCCGCATCACCGTTTATGCTAACAAGGTCCCGCAAATCCTCTCCGACGTGTTTCTCCAAATACGCTTTATACTCTTCCTCTTCGGCTTCGACTTCATCTTTGGTTTTTTCACGGAGGACCAAAAGGTCGTCGTCGCTGTCATCGTCACCGGCTACAGCGCTATGGAATGCCTTGATAGTCTCGTCCCGAAGAGCTCGTTGTTCCTCAGCGTGGGTGGGGAGTGTAGGCTCAGGCGTTGGGCTTCGAGATGGGTTCAGGACGGCGTCGAGGGCTACTTGGCGAACTGTTACTGGCTTAGACTGTACAAGATATTTACCTTCAAAATTAGGGCACGTAGTTGGAGAAACACACCTTGTCCTTGTTTTTCTTCGCCGTAGGGGCAGGTGCAGACGCGACCTTTTTTGCTTCCTCTGTGTTCGAGAAAATGAACGGTAAGGATTGAAAAGACAGATGGAGGAGCATAGGCCATCTAACCTCCGAAAATATTCGTCTTTGAGTCGTATATCGAAGGATCCTTCTTCCTAATCCTCGCTAATGTCCTCAGAATTGCAGCATCCACCGCGGGAGTCAACTCTTCCCCATCTTCATCCTCAGACTCTGCGCTCTCTGAGTCCGTCGATTCGTCTAAATCAGACTCGTTGAAATCCGATCCGTATTTTTCTTTCACTAAAATGATCACGACGAACAAGAATCAAGAATCTTTGGATTAGTTTTAGCATTTCGTATAACAGCTGCACGCGGATAGACGTACGTTTTTCTAGCTCTTCCCGCTCTTTCTTAACCTGAAATGCTTTGGCATAGTGTTCGTTGATTGTAATTTGAACGTTTTGGCCTCCATCATCGTCTGAGTCGGAGAACATGGTGCACAGAGATGGTTCTGCTGAAGTCCAGAAAATGCTCAACGCTGGGGCGGTCCAAGCGGCCCGCGGGGAAGTCCACGGTCCATCATTTGTTCCTAGAGACCGTCTCTAGGTCCTCGAGGTCGTCCATGGTGCGTCATACAGGCACTGCTTGGCCTTGGCTTGGCCTTTCAACATCGCTGGGCACGACGTCCAGCAATATCCTGGGCAGCAAACCTATCTACCAGCATGCTAAATGAGCTTTTATACTATGTCTACCCTCGGAACGGGTTTCGGGAACTTGATGGAATTGAATACGTGTTCCACATGGACGTCAGTTCAACGCCATCGCTGCGCATCCGCAGTCGACGAGTCATCAACATAATCGTGTGTACGTTTTTAAAATATCGCTCGGAAGACAAGCTGATTGTTTGCGGCCCTCACAAGGCTTTGCTGTTGACCATCCCCCAGCCTAGTACTATCCTTGTACCTCCCAGTAATTCGCGTAGATGGTTATTCTACCAGAGGACGAGACACCTCAGGATGCTTCGAGTCCGAACGAAAGGACTCCCCTGAAATCACCGACCTCACCAGTGGATGCGCATCCCCCAAGAGAACTTTCGAGTCCACCCCCACCGCCGTATGGCGTAGCGATAAACCAACCGCCACCAATTCCCGGACCCCAGAATAACCAAAATCCTTGGCTCGCGGCAAGCGGAAGCCGTTCACCCCAGCCTCCCTACTCTCCCCATCCTCCTGGACCCACCGCAGGTGATGAACTCAGTCCAAGGGAAGTGAGGTCTCGAGTACTCAAACGGCTCTTCACGGCGTACCTTGTTGCATGGGTGATTCTTGTTCTATGGTCGACATTCATTGGCAGTCTACCACACCACCATTTAGACGACTACGGTCCTGGAACGTTTTTGGTATGTACACCACGCGTCTTCATCTTTATCGAGCTTGAGAGCCTGAACGCGTTGTCGATCCAGGATTCATGGGTGACAGACTACATCGAATCCATCTCTGTCTTCCCTCGGACCGGCAACGAAGACGGGGACTCGACGTCAGGTCCTAACAGACCAAGATACGGATCTGGTCGTGGTCGCAGGAGGGGAAGCGATGACCCAAACTGCACTTGCACTGGCAAGCCCAAGAAGCCTTCACCCACTTCGACTCCTACCTCTACCCATCCGATTGTCACAATCAAGCCCACTCCGACAGTGCCTCCTTTACGGCCCCTTCCGATCGACTATCCTCCTCTCTATCCTATGAACAAAAACAATGCGAAGAACGAGCAGAAATCGGAGGAGGGTGAGGACTTATCTTAAGCACTCTCCCCTGCCTCTGAGGAGAGAATGCACCGCATCCCCATCCTCCCGCAACTTGCTCATCGAAGATGGGCTCGCAATCAACATCTCCCCACTGCCATCCCTGAACATCCCTGAACAGGATATTGTGCCCTGACCTACCTCCCTACTCACCCCGGCCCACGAATCAGATGTCCTATCTCATTTCCCTTCCGTCGTTGACTCTCATTATGTCGACCGCCCACGTGTCCTTATCCTCCGATCCCTTTCTACCCTCCCCTCCGTTTATCGGCATGACAATGACACGATTTACTTATCCGAAGATGCAACATTTACCCTTGAGTTTACCCACTTTGTATTATTACTATATTTATTCTTTTCCCTATCTTACGGCGCCGTTGAACGTTGAACCTGTACGTTATGCCATTATACACGAATCGACTCTTTCACGAGGCTCGAAGCTTGGCAGCTTGCTGCTCGGTCCAGATACGATGACGAAAGGTCGGCTGTCTTGCATCGAATCCCTGATTTACGAAACGAGAGGGCTGTCGTTCACCAAACCCTTGATCTACGAAACGCAGAGAACATTGAAATATGTGGGGATGGATCCAGCATAGCATATAGCGCGGTATGTAGGTAGGTAGGCGGGTAGTAATACGTGAATGCAGCGAAAACAACAAATCGAAAGCGAAAGCGATACATACATGATGTGGTATTCTAACAGAGTGAATGCATTGACAAACTCGCATAGCAAGGTGAGAGAGAGCTCGAGCATACTTATATAGGTATATAGCGGTGATCTACACCCCATTAACCCCCCACTCCTGCCTCTCTTCCTTCAACTTCCTCTGCCTCTCCCTTTCCTCCTTGAAAAATCTCAAACTGAATCCGCTATCGACGAATTCTTTTAGGTATCGTATCTTCGGTAGTTGGTCTGTCCCGCTGCCGTGAATGTAGCCATAGCCGTGGCCATTGGCTGAACCCGGTCTTGGTGAAGAGGGATACGACGCGGATGTGGGCGAGACGAAATGGATCATCAAGACATATTCGTTGGTATATGGTGTCCCGGATAGCGAGATCCCTTTTGACGAGGCCTGTACATAGATAGCAAAGAGGGGAGGGAAGGAAAGTCAGTATGCATGTAACACATGCCACGAATCCAAAGATGAATGAACCCGAAAGAAATGGAATCGCAAAAACCGAACGATAGACAACAAACAATCGAACCGAACCCGAATGAAGAAGGGGACAAGTCAGGTGCAACATGGACGCCGCAAGGGTAGCCGGTAAACAAACCCTAACGGGATGAAAAATACCAACCGCCAACGAGAAAGGCAGTTAGGCACCTAAGGCACGCAGGACGAAAGGGACTATTTTCAGGAGTGACATAAGAACTACTCCGGTCTCCAAGTTTGCTTAGCCGCTGGGCAAGTCCGCATGGTCTTGCTCGTCGCTGACTTGAAGTGGGAGAATACGGGAAGAACAGAAATAGACTGAATGAAGATGGCGAAAGAGAAGGAGGGTGCCGCTCGCCACCGAGGAGAGAGGTAAGAAAAAGAAGAAGAAGAGGGGAAGGCGAAATTTTGGGTGTGCGGAGTCTAGAAACGAGGGCCTTGTGGATCCCCCGGTTAAACCGTGCAGTCCTTATACGACCGGTCTCATCGCAGCAATGGACACACGCCCCTCAATCAGAATAGAGTTCAACTGAGATGAAAAGAGGGTCGGTCCGGGGGCAGAGAAAAGTGGTGTACAGCGGAAAAAATAGAAAAAGAGATGGGAACGGGAGAAGAGAACAAGGAAGGATGTACGGAATCCCAGAAAAAAAACTGTATGCAAGCGGAGAATACACTCACATGAACAGTCATCTTGTCCCCCGCTTCTATAACTTCATGGACCTTCGTCTACGCGCCCAATGCAATCCGGATTTGAAAAGCACCAACAGACAAGCGCCCAGCAAAAAAGCCCGTCATATCACCGTCCGCCGCGGAAATAGATAAAAACCCCAGAAAAAGCGCAAGCAGATGATGTCGACGCCAAGCCGACGAAAGAACAGATGCATGACGCGAACATCATAGTATCATATTCCCAAATGGAAGGTCAATATCACGCGCGCAGAGTCAGCGATGATCGAGCGCAGTGAATGTGAGTCGGTTGTTGCAAACAGCGGGTCGGGAACGGGATAAGTTCACCGTTAGCCATCGAATGAGGGGGTAAGTTAGACATGGAGGGCGTTAACGCGAAGAGGGGTAATGGGTAACGGCGACAGAGGCGAAGACGTGAAAGGTTTGTACGGATTCGGGATGGGGCGTGATGTTGACATTTGAATACGTAGTTGGAGCAAAAGCATATGGTGCCGTTTGTAATTGCAGGAGGTGGAGTTGCAGGGGAGGGAGAAGGCGGAGCAGAGGGGGAGTACCATAACAGTGAACGAAAAAAGAAAGAACCAACAAAATCTAGTCAGCCGCCCATGAACACCTCGCACTAACGGCTAGAGAGCGCACCTCAAAATGCTCGAACAATGCCGAAACACTCCTCCAATAATCCCCATACTGCTTCTTCGTCAACACAGGCCGCTCTAAACTCTTGGGCAAAATCCGATGCTCCAACGACTCATCAAACACGCTGTCCATAGCTTCGAAATCCCTGTTGTTGACCGCGTCGATGTACGTCAACAACGACTTCATGTACGGTGACGGCGCCCTCGGTCGAGAGAACACAAGGTTGGGGCTTTGACCTGGGTTGAAGGCCGGTGGTGAAGAGGCTGAGGGCGTCCTGGACATCGCAGTGTAGTGGGTAGGTTGCTTGGTTGGTAGCGACGATAATATTATTTGGTGGTTGCGAGGTGGCGGTGGAGCTGTGGTGGGTTGAGTGGAGCGCGGCAGTGGGTGGTGATGATAGTAAGCAAGCTGTTATTAGTTGAACCTCAGGGTCTTTTCTGTTCTAGTCCGAGGGGCTCCCCTTCCCTCTTAGGCGATAGATAGCCGGCGGTTTTTGAAGAGGAAAGTTCAGGAAGGGTGGGTAATGATGATACGCGAACGTTTTATAAGGATTTAGAATCCCAGGGAATCCCTCCCTGAGCCGACAAAAAGTAAAAGGTGTCCCGTTCGATGATCTCGCGCAGTCCACCAAACACAGCTGTTTCTCCGAACAAGCTCCTATGAAAGACGTGGTCTCGTCACCGATCAGAATACGATGTCGACACAGAACGAGCACCTACCGGAGCGAACGAGACCTCTTTGAAATCGAGGGTGCTTACTGATCTAGAAGCAGCTAAACTCAATCAGCTCGACTGAGGTGGGGGCAGCAGCTTTCCCCCCTCCGGGGAAGAGCCAGAACCAGAATCCATCGTCCTGTCATTCTACCAGTCCGTCAGTCAGTCAGAGTCAGTCCAGTGACGCAAGATTTCGATCGTAATAGAAAACCGCCTTTAGCAGAAGCGATCACAAACCGTATGATGAAAACGGAATGCTTCCGCATACTGACTGCGTGTCCAGAATCCCGCTGTCATCCACAACGTCACAAACACTTCATTCAGGAGACCTAGACTTGAGGCTCAATTAAAGACAACGGACGCAGCGGTCCCGGCCTCAGTCGTTACGTCTTGAGAGGGAACTAGGAGGATAGGGTTCGTAATCTGATTGGCTAGGACGTGAACGAATTAATAATACATCAAGAAAGACCAAAAAATTAAAACGGAAATAGTTATCCAAAGCGGATTCGTAGTGGTACATTGTAACCGTAACGTTCATTCATTCATTGACTTCGGGTCATCGGCCTTCATCATACAACGTACACGTTTTCCGTTTCGAATTCATATTCTTGTAACTGGTGGAAGTAGTCGAGCCGCACTTGACGTTCTCGTTCCCACTGCAAAAAAATTACTCATGTCAATACACGGGATCAAGGTCAGATGAGAAAAAAAAACTTCACCTCTTCCATGTCGGGATCCTCAACCTTATTCGACACCACCCTCTTCTTGGCCTTACTCTGACCCTTCTTCGTCGCAGTACCTTCACCTCGCTTCGCCGAGCGTCCTTTACGTCCCGCCCCAACCGACGTCGCCTTACTGGATTCTGCTTTCTGATGCACACTTCGGCTTCGCAACTGTCTCCGAGTAGAACATTCCTCGTCGTCTGATTCTATTTTCGCTTGTTTCTTGCCAGGAATTTTCTGTGACATGAAGCTCGAATCGCCCTCCTGCTCTTCTTCTTCCTCTTCTTCGAAGATATGACTAGCGGCTGCCTTGCGCTTCGCAGACGACATCGCTGGCTTCGACGGAGAAGGACTACTGGGACAAGAAGATGGATGGGGGCTGAACAAGTGATCGTCTGGATTCCCTGCACACGAGTGTCTTGCTCGAGCCTTCGATTTGTGAGGCGTAGGTGGGAAAGGCCTGAACTCCTCTTCCTCTTCCTCTTCGACTTCCTCCTCCTGAACCTCGGCTTCGTGAGGTGCATCGTCCGACCCCCAGCCGTTGTCGAGTACTAAATGGCGTGGCAACCGACGCACAGGACGGGGTGACGACGTATCCGCAACGAGGATTAGGCCGGCGGTTTCTTCGTCCTCTTCTCCTTCATCTCCGTATACATCTTCGTTCTCCCGTTCTTCCTTGAGCTTTCTCTCGAGGGCCAAGAAGCCAAATGGGTCTGAACTCCGAGGCGCTGGTACCGGTCGAGACGGTCGGTCACTCTGCTTTACGACATAGTCAAAGTCGTCCCAAGCCTCATATGGCTGTTCTTCGTCCGCTTCTTCGGCATGAGGAAAGAGGCGCCGACTCAGGGTTTCGATCGGCACGGCTGGCGAGGGAGGCAAAAGAGGGAGGTCGTTGGTGGTGTCATTATGCTCGAGTGGCTGTTGTGGAGCGATGACGACTGAAGAAATAGATGGTGGAGAAGATGGGGGAAGAGAAGAGGGATAGACGTTGGCAGCACGGCTCGTGGACGCATGTTGGCTTGGCCCTGCACCCATACCCTGCACGCGGGCAGTGGAAATGTGAAGTGTTGAAGCGGACGGCCCGTGGGTGCTGAGGGCTTCAGCGTGGACGGCAATCTCGCTCTGTGGGTACCCCCTGTTGGCAGACTCTGGTGCTGGTAGGAAGCGTTCGGTAATATCCTGTAGTGGCAGCTTCTCTGTCTTCGTCAATGTACCCTTGGCCGGTGGCTTCTCCTTGCCCTTGCCCTTGGCTTTGGCCTTCGTGGTGTTGGTGGCGGCGACAGCCGAGGTAGAGGCCCCAAGGACCGTTCGCCTGGACCCCGCCCTCGTGGAGGCTCGAGTGACTCGTCCGCCGTTCTCTTTCTCGTTCTCGTCGTACCCGTTCTCCTTCGATGCCCGTGGATCTCGTCTGGCGTTTGCAGTATCCCACTGGCTGCGGGAGACGTTGCGCGTTCGGGGCATTATCGTGGTGGTTGTTGTCAAAAACCCAATGAAATATAAAGTGGTGTGGTTGGTGGGTTAAAATTCAAAAAAAAANGAGTATCAAGAGGATATCAGAGATAGAAGTAGAGCTCGTTTTGAGGTGATAGTTGGTTGTTGGTTGAGTTTGAACACAACGAGCCAAGCTCCGGTAAACAGAATTGGTTCCGGGCGCCGTGGGAAATACTCGTTGAACCTCCAGACGCGTCGGGACACGTGAGCGAGACATTCGGCGCGACGCGTCGGCAGGAGGCGGGCCGGGACCTGCTCTCGACCATCACCTTGCCATGACCTTCTAGCCTTTCGCTGACCGCGACGTTGTCAGTTCTTTGGAACGACAACGGTCCTTTGACAAGGTGCCATACCTGTTGATTGAATAACACTACGAGGAGGTGCTGACGGTCCATGGCAAAGGTTTATTATCTCAGTTTCAATGCTTTGTCGTGCCTTCAAGGTGGCGGAATGCTGTTGTGACCATCTTGAGATGACTCGGATTAGTGGCTGGCATGCTATATAACGACTTGTCTTTGGCAAGGACATACAGTGTCATTTATCCTACCGGGAGGCCAACTCAGCATGGCGCTGGCAACCACCTTGCCTTTCGAGCGCGACAGAAGCTACTTCTGGGATTTCGTTACATTCTTGGTGAGAAGTAATTTTCAATATACAGGAAATTCTACTTACCCTTAACATGTGTCTACCAGTGCGAGAAGCGCCTCTTTCGCGTACCCAAGTACCGTTTCCTCGCTGACTCCGAAGCCTTCGCCTCCAAGTACGGCCTCAACACGGACACTGACACAGGCTCCGACCCTGAATACGCCGGTCGCTATCACGCTCGATGCATCAGCGGACGATTTTCGCAACTTTCTGAAAGCCTTGTACCCCAAGTGAGTGTCAGCCAATCCCTCATGAAATTCTGTCTTCACATTCTCATCCAATCCTTGTCAGACGTGTCGAAGGAAAACTTTGCTTGAAACAAAGCGAATGGATCTCCGTTCTCAAACTGTCTACCGCATGGCACTTCAACGAGTTCCGCAAACGCGCTATTACAGCTCTCTCGACCGAATTCAAGTTAGGACGACCTGTCGATAAAGTCGCTCTCGGCCTGGAATATAACGTCTCCCTCTGGCTGAAAGACGGATATTTTGAGCTCGTTACGCGTAAAGAGGTCATGACCGTAGATGACGCGGGGAGGATACGGTGGCAGAGCGCTATAAAACTCTACGCCATTCGGGATGCTTGGAATACCACCATGGTGAAGAACGAAGACGTTTTGAAACGGACGATTCATGAACATTTCGAGGACGACTTGCAGGCGATGTACAACGTGGAGAGGTTGCATCTTACGGCTCAAGAGAAGGAGGAGGCGAAGAGATTGAAGCAGCCGGAGACGAAGGAGTTTGCTCAGCGCGCAGAAGAACCTTTACGGATTCAGCAAGCGCCGAGCAGTGGTTCCGCGGCACCACACAAGGCTACACAAGCTCAGCCGAGCGTCCAGGGGACC
>SDEE01000148.1:0-85020 GCA_004126415.1 Candolleomyces aberdarensis | reverse complement strand
TTTTTCTATGACGATCCTCCTTCCAGGCAGTTATGTACCCTGGCAATTGTAATCAGTTGAAGCTGAAGCTGCACTGATCAAGTAACGACTAAATTCGTGATCGGGCCAAACTACCGACCTGCGATTCTAGCTCCAAAGCTTCGATCGACACATCCCGAACCCCGTCAGGGTTATCATTCCGACTCCAATATGCCACCATACTTTTGCAGACGTGGTTGCCAAATTCGACAGCGCCAATCCATGATGGATCAATGCTTACGGTCGATGGTCCAAGTATACTGGCGTTATCGAGTTCAAGAGTACAGCCGTAGTCTCGAAGCACTTGAAGTACGTGCCGGACCTTCCTACAGCCACAATCATGTTTCTCTCCATCCGCCTGGTCTCGGGGAAGCCAATACCGATTTTGGGTTCCATGCGCTCGAGGCTTCGAGCCAACATGAGAAGTCCTCTGAGAAGTCCTCAAACGTCTTAACGCAGGAAACGGGCCGCCGTTTCTGATCCGGGAACAACACCTCATCGATAACCCACGTTTGTGCTCTGGAGAAGCTCGTCTTGGGGGAGTATGGTTACAGGGATATGAACGTGAGTATAGATCACTGAAATTGATTGGATGCTGGGATACGCACCTGGAGAAATATGGAAACCGTGAGCCCGTAGGCTGTTCAGCGGATATTTGGAAGGAACTGAAATGTGCGAGCACTCTGATTCCTGGAGACTCATCCGAGATCCCGTCGTTGGATATTGTGTTTCACCATATTCTCAGCTTCGCACCTACCGCTTCCGGACCCGGAAACAGCCCAGTATATAATCAACTCTATCGAACCTATCGTCGTTCGTCACAATCCGTGCCAGCAAACTTCATCAATCACCCGGAGTGAGCTTTTGTCAACAGCGCGAGACTCAAGCTTGTCACTTCATATATGGTGGAATTTTCGGTGTGAACATCAGCAACGCACTCATCATCGACAGATGGTTAGGAATGCCAGGAACAGTTCTCGAACCTCCATTCCGAGAGAAGTCTCACAGTGCGAGGCTTGATCTCGGAAGTATCACGCTTGATAAGGAATGTGCGATGCATGTTTATGGGCGCTCCCAGGGGGCTGTCAGGCAAGCAAGCGACGTATGACAGCTTCCCAAGGCACTTGCACAAAACATCCCGTGGGGTCCTCACGGCTTGGTCTCGGCTCGGTTCAATCCATCAGTCGGCAATCTTTACCGAGTTCTCGATTTGCTCTGCCTCAATAATAGCTAACTACACTTGAGCTAGACATTTGGCTTTGCGCGACTACGCTTATTTGTTGGTAACTGTACACTAGTAGAGGAAGACCTATCCCGCTTCCAAAACCTGGTCTCGTTGTTGCACACGATAATCTACAAGGTCTACGAATTGATGGCCGAACGATACCATCACTGGCATTCTTCTTATGGCGAGGGACCCCGAAACCAAAATGTTCACCTGCCTTTTGGGGTTGCATGGGCTCCCATGCTCGGAATGCTAGCCTGGCAGCCCCTCGGGCGCTCCCATCATGATTATAGGCCACTCCGCTCGGACACTCTCGGGATTCGTGCCATGGTGCCGAGGTTCTCGTAACGATAAGCACCACAGACCAGACAATCGCGTCATTAACGGCTATAAACGTTGACCTGGAATAGAATCCCGTTGACGTTACTAGGGTCCTTTCCAACCTTCGGCTGAATTCAACGTACAAGGTGGAAGGTGAGAATCGAACGGGATGACAAGGAAGTTGGGTGGATGGACAGCGGCAAAGGTCTTGCCGTACCTTTTATCATTTGTTCGCAGGTCCACGGAAGCGGGACCGGATGTACTTAATTCTCTCGAAAGAGATTGACACCTGAAATTTCCTCACAAACAGCCAAATTCTATCTACATCGTGAGGGAAAGTTGCGATCGTTGACCTGATCGTTGATATTTCCTCTGCTCTTTGCTGATTCGACGTTGATAGTCTGTGCGAATGCGTGTGTTGACTGATGGCCGAAGTGGCACGAGCAGTTGGAGCTTCACATGCTGGCCACCACTCTTCATACGGCGAAGGTCTTCACGACTTGACTTGTGGAATCTGATGTGTGGGGTCTCGGTAGTAAGCTGTAGACGGCGGCCTTTTGTTAAATTAACATCATTCATGTTCAGAACAGCTCAGCTGGAGCTAGGGGATCTCGTAGGGACCAGCTAACGTCTGCGTTATCGAAATGGCGAAGATTCACCCAATCTGTGCATAATTTCTAAAGAGACGATCCTCCCATACCGCTGTGCTTCGATTGTCAACTGTTCGACCGAGTCTGGCTACGTTACGAGTCTCGGTCCACTCCGTACGGCGTTCCGCTCCAGGGACCAGCCGCCACCGTACGCGTGCAACTTTCTTGCACATGAAATACACATTCCAGGTCCCTGATCGTTGCCGTGAACACAAATCGCGAATTCGCTGAGTTCACTAGAGTTGTATTCACTTAACGCCAAGATCAGACAAGTCTAGTGACCCGCCTGCGGTGGACTGTCAATGATGTGGAGTCGCTGTCTTTACGTGGGTTTCCTGAGCATAGAAATGGGTCTTCTTCAGCCAAGGTTGTCGAATGCGGGGTACTCGTGGCCTTCGTTGTCGCCAATCTGATGTTTTATCAGAAACGTTTGACACAAAAATACACGCGGTGAGTAAAATATGGGCAATGAAAAGACTATGAGCTCATGGATGACTTCATCGAGACGCCGCCCCCTCTATTCGATGGACATTGGACGGAATACTAGACAGCATCAAATCATGGGGTCAAGTAAATTCAGGTAGAATCTGCATACATCAGAAGGGATGGATTATATCTCTGAATAAGAATAAGAATACCATATCACGCGGGCCAAAAGGGGTAGAAGTACAATGGACGATGTAGTGCTGGACCTGTTGTAATGTTTTTGCCGGAAAGGTGGATGGAAAGGGAGTGAAATGGGGTTATAGTGGGAAGAAGGGCTCCAGAATCTAATGAGTAGAAATTTGACTGGGTTTGCAACGAAGCGGCGATGGTATACCAAATTTCGAAGGATCACTCTGTCCTCCCGAACACGACGAAGCCGTTGAATTGCAACACCCAGATCGGAACCCAACTTTGTAATTCTGACCGCCATTGTTATCCCACCATTCCCCTCCCTCGATTGAATAACGTATCGCAAACCAGAGGCTACGATTTGGAAGGGTGTCGACGGTGTGATCCAACTTGAGGGTAAACCGAAATCGATCCCATCCTTCTTGATTTTCAGCAAGGCTTATAAGCCCTGCGAGGTCGCCCGGGGTTGCAAGATCCCTCTGAGGGTAGAAAAACGAAGTGGGAAGAGACGGAAGGCTTTCGACGTATTGCGCAGAAACGTTGGATATAGTTGTCCAATCGTCGAGGGTAAACCTAACCGTCACGTCCTTCGTGTACGCGATATTCCGTACTAGGACCGTGCCAACGAGGCAAACCTCTGCCCAGGTTTCGGGAGAGCACCGCAGCGACTCAAGGTGAACTTTTGCGCTGGGATCGGAACCAGGGTTTGGAACGGGGGTTGAAGTGGATTCGTCAATTTCGAGTGGTTGAGTTCCTGGACCAGTTTCCTTTGCAGTGGGGAGGTTTGGAAGTCGGAAAGAAGAGCGGAGAAGGCCAAGAGACGGACGAGAAATGTGTGTGAGGGCGTATCTCGTCCTGTCGAGAAACGACGACGCGCCAAAACCATGGATCAATCCCTCGTACCGAAAGCCAGATGCACTGCTACTCTCCCCTTCGGTCTCGGTTTCCGTCTCCTCAGCTAACTGGCGCGAAATAGATATAGGTTTCGCGTGCTTTCGAAACGTGCGAACACGCTCGAGCAGGTCGGAATCATCAGGGAACCGGACAGATTTTGGCGGTGAAGTTGGAGGAGGTGTTGGAGGAGTCACCCTCGAGGAAAGTTCGGATACTGGTGCCAAGAATGCAGGCGCGGACTTGGACCTGACCCGCGATTGCCCAGCACGGCGCAGGATGGCATCTACAGAAGTGGTGGACGGAGAGGTCAAAGTATCATGGGAATGACGCTGTTTAAGCGCTGGTTTCAAGGCCTGATTATCTGAGCCCCTTTCCAATTCCAGTGGCTCCGGCTCGAGATATATGGGGCTAAAGAATAATTCAGAGTATTAACGGACATTAGGCAGGTAGTACAGACCTGGAAGAGGAACCCTTGAGTATGGATGATGATAGGGGCTCAGAAACATTGGGTTTCGGGATAATGTAAGGCATTGAGATGGAACCCGCTGATAGTATTACAATCAGCAGGGTTCAGAGCGGTCGAAAGATGAAAGTGCATACCAAGTCATTATTGGCGAGTTTTAAATACTTGGAAAGGTTCGAGACGATTCGAGTGTAGAAAAGATTTGCATCGCTTTCAGCGTTGCCTTCGAGACCCAATTCCGTTTTAAGTTTGACCCGCCCCGTGACATCACCATTTTTCAGCTCTGTCGACCCGGAAGACCAGAAGAATTTACAGAACTAGATGGCGTGGCGGGGCCACACCTTAATCCTTACTTCAGTGTTGCTTCTGCCCCGAGTAGCTGAGTTTGAAAACCAGCACGATGCACACATACCGCGATCTCACCATCCTCATACGACGACCCAGGATAAGGAAGGAAAGTGACAAGCAATTTATTAGCAAACATGATCCAAAAAGATAGTTATAAGCATGATATTTATATGACTTAATTTATAAATAGGGAATTAACCTCGATGAACGAGCCAGTCGCCTAACGGAAAGGGAGCAATTAAAGAAAGGAACTTTGGTAACAAGAAAACCAAACAGTCATATTATTTCCTCGCCCTCTTCCCGAAAACGAGACCGTCGTTGGTCGCAGAACCCGCCTTTCTCTTACCCGCAGCCTTAGGACTGACGTCAGGAGAACCATCTCCTGCACTAGGTTCCGGGACCGAACCTCCATCCTCCGCAGTAGAAAGAGTCGCGGCCGATGCCTGGTTGCCGAGGGTATCGTTAGCTTCACCTGTCGGACCATCTTCGTCATTGGGAAGGTGGTTAACGCCCACCTGGACGGAAGGGGCAATCGTGGGCGTGCCCGTGACGACCGGATTGGCCAAAGGACCTGCATCTTTCACGAAGGGTTATTTCGATGATCGAATATCCGACCCTAGTGTCGAGCAGGTGAGTATGTGCCAAAATAAATAAATATTTAATTTCTGGTGGATAGGAACGAAAAAGGCAGGCAGAGGCCTTGATTGCAAGCAAAGCCATCGTCACATTTTGCCCATATATGGTACAATTCTGACATTGGGATGCCTTACTGAAGTAAGGAATTTCCTTGGGCCACATTGGCGGATTTTTGCANAGGACGTCGTTGAAACTCTACTGAAAGACATCATTAAATTGGCGATTTACGATGAGGACTCGACTACTCGCCATATTGCCCAACAATTTCTCAAGAAACTTGACCAAATTGGTGAGTAGAAGTCAATCTCGATCTTGTGTGCGTCCGCAGCTTACATGTACACAGACTATTTCGTCAATTCAACTTCGAAAATCGATCCATTGGTCTGGTTGAAGGATGCTCCATTACTGACCAAGTCAAATCTTTGGTGGGGGCGTCAAAATTTCATTCTCGTGTCAGAAGTGTTCGTGAAACGACGTAGGCATTCCGTACACATTTCTGTGCGCAGCCAGACTGATCGTCAACAGTGGTCATTGACAGACGTTTGCTCGAGAAACTGGTTGGAATGGCTGTGCTAGATAACGATGACGTTTGTATGTCATCTATCTGGCTGCTTTCAAGCATCTGTAAACACTGTTGTAGCAATCTGACCCGTAAGTAATACTAGGCATATTTTAGCATACGAGCATCCCTAACCGGACCTTTCAGCTGAATCCGTTGACGGCATCAACTTGAAGACCGTCATTCTATCATCCAGAGAATCCATTGTGACTCATAGGTGGGATAATCCACGAAAGTGTGCCTCCTGGATCCCGCTTATCGGTGACATGGCGAGACATGGTAACTTCTTGCTGCACCCTATAGCTACTTCCTTTGACGGGCTCATTCAATCTCCCCAGTTCACTTCCCTGAAGCAATTCCTATCATGCTCGAGCTTTGGAATGAAGCCAACATCTACGAGGATGAAGTCAGTCAGGATACTGAGAACTCTCTGCTGTCTGTTTTGGGCAACGAAGAGTTCTGGGCCGGCAGTGTGTCGCTATACACCCTCCAACCGTTAGGCCCCTGCTGATTTTGATTTGTTTAACATCTAGATCCGGAGTACCCGGCAGCTCTAGAAGTCGCCATACCAGACGATTTGAGAGTAGTATCGGATGGTCCGATTAGTGACTGGTTACGCGTCGAAAAATGGGTGAACTTGTTGGTGTCACTCACAGCACAACGTAAGATACTTACTCTGCCCGGGGACGAAATTCTGACCATGTTACGTGTCTTTTTGAAGCGAGTCTAAAGACAATTGTCGATCGTGCTCTTGACAAGCCTTCAGGAGATATAAGGAGCTGGATCGAAACACCGGCAAATGCGGACTCGGATAGTGAGCAGGACGAGTTGGAGTATCTGTGCGAATCAAAGTTATCTCAACCTCTGCGTCGACTGCTGTGTAAGATTAAGGGGGATAGGTGTATTGTTTGGATAGAGATTGTCGCAGCGCTGGCGGGTTATGGTCGGTTCGATTTCGTTGTTCTTCCGGATCGACAAACATTGATACAAATATTTTCAACAGCCCCGCGCAAATTTCGAGATGTGCCGGGCATTATCTTTCAGATAGCCATATATGATACTGACGACGACGTTCGCTCAGTCTGTCTCGAGTCGCTGATTCCACTCATGGACCAAGGCAGGTCGTTGCTGACACACTTGAACCAAAAATTGATGTNCTTGACGGCCAGCTGAATTCCGAGAGCTCGTGAAGAACGATCTCGTCAAGAACTGCAACTCTTTCCTGAGCAATGATGACTGGAGGGTTCGCCAATTCTCTGTCAAGCTTCTAGCCAGCCTTGGATTTTCAAAGGAATGTACGTCACTGATTATTGGGTCACTAGTACTGATGCCCACACAAAAGCTATTCTTGACATCCCCTGACTAGGGCAACTTCCCGAGAATATTTTGGAAGGGCTTAAGGATATGGCGGTATCAGACTTAGACGCCGATGTTCAGTCTGAGGCGATAAATGCACTGTCGAATCTACTTGAAGCGCATGGTACGCAAGGCACTGGCGCTGACTGTCTTTCTCCCACTTATCCATGATTGATTTCAGCGGAAAAGTATCATGATTCTATTGTACCCACAATCAACCAGCACCTTGAATCTGGCATCGAGGACACCGAGAGGAAAGTGCGCTTGGCATGGGGAAAGCTAGCAAGTTCACAGATAAACGATGGTAGGGTCACCAGGTGGTACCGTTCAAGCTCTCCCCGGCACTCATACCTTCATCTCGTGTTTAGTGGATTTTCCCCGAGTACAGAAACTGATCAATGCAACGGTCAAGGAGAGAGATGATTGTGTCAGAACCGAGGCTGTAGGAACCCTCCAGAAGATTCTCAAAAGTATGCTTCTTGTTCGTATCCCAGTGTTTCAACAGAAATTAACATGTCTTGATTAGCCAAACTGCGGGCACGGATGGCAACCGAACTTGGGAAAACACTGGATTCATCACTGAGGAATCCAGAACTCGCCGAACGGGCTATATCGATCTACACCACTCTCACAGCAAGAGAGTCCACGCCGGAAGGTTGGTACCAGCCCCTGGATTGATTGAACGTCTTGACCATACGTTTAACCAAAGGGCGGCATAATTCCACCGAGCGACACCACCTCTGGGTTGAAATCATTATTTTGCTCGGTCGATACTGTGAGTTGTCTTTCTTTTTCATTCATATGGTTAATAGTGTTGATAAGTGCTCGCACTGATTAGCGGAATTCCAAACTCTGAATAAACTGATCGAGCAAACGATCAAGGAGGACTGGTCAGCTGTTGGCTTTCCGTCGCTCGACATTTTGTTTAAAACTGGTGGGTCGGTGAGTTTGCCCAGGGTATCCAGATTCCTGACATTCCTTTTCAGTCAATTTGAAGCTTCCAGAGTCACTAAACAGTATTATTCCCAAAGCTCTCGAGTTTTCCCTAGACCTGGAGAAGAACGCAACGACAGAGGCTCGCACCCAGGCAACCGAGCTATTCGGCCATTTGATCGGGTGTATGCCTAATGGTAAGCTCATGTTGTTTGTCCTAAAATTTACGAACAGTGTCTCGAACGATCTGTAGGGGAGAAATTTCAAGAAAATTATGATAGTCTCCTAGCCAAGGAAAGTATGTCACTCACTCGTGCAAAAGACATCGGATTTCTAACGATTGCCTCGGGAAGGAGACCCCCAGATCATATTTCTGCTCGCGGACATATCCATCAAGGACAACGATACTCAGCTCAGAACAATCGCAATTGGTATATTGAAAAATGCTTTCTCGAAATGCGGTGAGCACAATTTTCTCGAGGTAAAAGATGCTATTATTCACCACTGCCACATTGAAAGATCGATTTCGAGGTTTGATACAATCGTCGCTTTCAGAAGTTATAAAGCATTCAATCCAAACTCACGAACGTGTCGATATACGCGTGAACGCGGCTCAGGCTGTAGATTCTCTGACGAGAACCGCTGCAGGGGGTATGATTATCAGAGGCATTCCAATGTTTTCTGTGGCCTGATCGTTATCGTAACACAGATCGATTTCACGATATCATATCACCATCGATCCCACTACTATTGAAGATCGGTCTGACTGATGGCGACAGTCAACATGAAGATCTTCGAAAAGACGTCAAGAAAATACTTTTCACCAACCTTGGATCCTTTGCAGAAGAGAGTGAGCTACAAATACTTCTCTATCTGGATCTCGTGTACGACTAACGGCGGATGGGAATAGTCAAGCTCAATCGAGATATTTTGGCTGAAATTCCACACTTGATAACAATAATTTCTCTCACTCTTGGGGGTAAAGAAGCAGTGCTAGAACTTGTCGACAAGCGTAAGCGCCCCGTGTCCTCACTTTCGCTCCTGCTTTCAATGATTCCCGTGATGTAGTTATCATTACGGACAAGACGGCGGCTTCCATCGCTCGTGCATTGACACCAATTCTCAGGAACACCTCTAGCTCGTGGGTAGCTCGCACGGCCTCAATCGATTTATTGTCTCGATTGCACGCAAAACACAGTATGTGTCCCTGCTTATTTTGAGTTACCCAACCATTGATCAGGGCGATGCACAGGCCGTACATGGCCTCGATTAATTGAGCCAGCCATTCACGAAATCATCGCTGTTGCTCTAGACGACAAGGATCCTATTCGGAAAACTGCAGTACGGTTGCTTGCTTCCCTTGCAACGCCACCGACCGGTATGTGGATCTGGTTTTGTATCAGGATGTTAGATATTCATAAGCCCTGAAGATGGCAGTGGCGACAGTCACGTTCTACAAGTTAACGCAAACATGGGTTTCCGGGAGGAAATCATGCGCCATGGAAAACAATTCATCGCTCTACTTAAAGATGAACACCTCAGGTCTTCGGTGGTGGAGTTGCTCTCTATACTCTCAACCGATATCGAGAGTTTGTCTTCTTTCAGGGAACGTCGTGAATGGACCTAACATTATCTATTCTTTAGTGCGGCGAAAGATCAGCATGAGCATCCTCACCTCGGCCATGTCAACGGAGTTAAAAAGCTTTGTCTTTGTGGGTCAAGTCGAACTGCTAGCTCGATTAATCTCAGATGGTATGGTGATTCGCCATCAAATCATGGACCGTCTTGACGTCCTTTTAACTCCAGGACGTTTCCTCCATGAGCCCATCGACATTGTTATGCTACTTGTTGCGTCAGCTCTCGTAACAAGACCAATCCTCAGGAACACCCCTTACCGACTGGAAATCCTCACCGCACTCTGGTGTCGCTACAAACTGAAAGATGTCCCAACTGCAGCCTTCGAACACAGGGACTTGATCGATTGGTTCGCCTTTGGTTTGTTCGGACGGCACACCACAGTTAATGAGGTCGAGACCTGGAGTAAAGGATGTAGAGAGTGGCTCGGAAAGGTAGGATCCAGCTGAACTGGGTCGTGAAGCTTCGATAGCAACCTCCGCAGTTTGTATTCTCCATTGGACAGACCTTTGAACACAGGAATAATCATACGTACGAGAAGTTTCGGAGAGTTCCATGAAGCGCCGCCCATCGAGGGTCAACTTTCCATTCCATTACTTCAGAAAATCGTAGGGTAGGATTGAGTTAAGTACCGCGCCGATCGACCTCGTTCCCTAGCTCTGCGCACTAAATACGAGAACGCTCAACGCCTTTTGTACATCCCCGTCATTTTCGAGCAAAATTTTTTCGGCTTTGCTCCTCGGAATTTCGAATTCAGTCACCTGTCGTCAAGCACAAAGTGAAGTTGAGGTTATACAAGGCTGTTACCAGGAGAGAAAGACGAGAACATTCGCGGCTACGTCGCGACACGTACGATGAGATCAATATCTTCCTTCTTCAAGCTTGCGGTTGCTGGGTCTTTGGGAACTTTCGCTGGGGGCTTTTCAAGGAAGCCGCCGGTGCGAAATGCCTCTTCAAGCTTCGCTTTATTGTACGCAAAGCCATCTGCGTACTATTCGATTTGCATGCCCCATCACATTTGTTCGACCGTTCACCCCATAAGATTTTGCACAGTTTTATGTTGGAAAGGGATCAGAGAAGGAGAATTCGAGCAATTCGAGTATCGTCGGCATTGGAAGGAAATCGAACAACACAGATCGCCTTCGAAATCAGTTGATTTGCTGCTTTCTGGCCGAAGTGGAGAACCGGAAACTCACGTTGACTATGACCTCTGGTTCTGGACGTCCGTTTGCTGCGCGAAGAGACATGGTTTGCCGGTGATGTTTCGTGGTGGTTGACTGTCAATGAACTTTGAGACATCGGAAGCAGATGCCGTTCAACACGTGGTCATGAGAATTCCTTGGCGACGTTGCTTCGAACGCTTATCACGACTGAGATGCTATGCTTCAGGTCATAACAAGAAGCCATCTGGCCCCCAGTGTGCACGCAACGCCAATTCTTCTATCCCACCAAGTCTTTTAGCAATGCTTTTTGCCAACGTTATCGCCACCATTTCACTGCTGTTTTCTCCCTATCTCACTCTGGCTGCACTCGTAAACAGAACGATTGACGATACCACTGGCGATTCAGTTACAGGTCTCCTTCCTGTATACTTCCCGTCTCCTTCTGAAGTCAGCATGTGGAAGAATCATAATTGTCCGAGGAACGACTGTGTCACAAGACCTGACATTAACAAGACATTCGGGAGGTCGTATACAGCGGCTACCTTCAGGTCTGAGCAAAGCAGTAAAATCTCCATTACGCTTCGCTTTAATGGTACGTGAGTTCTTGTGACGCAGACGAAGCAAGTATTACTACTGTGGTACTGACAAGAGTCGTATAGGCACTGCAATATACATCTTCTTCACACTCACCAATATCCATGAATATGGGACAGATTGCCAGTTTGTGCTCGACAATGTTCCCGTAGAGCCGCCGTATGTGTATATGCCTGATCGAAGCAAGGACGACATTCTGTACCAACAACCTGTGTTCGACCGAACTGGCCTTGCTAATACGGAGCACACGCTTGAGATTGTTACAGAGGGGTTGGCTCGACCCTCGTACGTCAATTTCGACTACGCCATGTATACGTGGGTATTCTTGCATCTTTAACCCTTTAGCCCTATATCTGGATTGAACCCATTGCTCAACAGCCATGATGACACACCACCTGGAAATCAGACAGACAGCTCATCATCGAAGACTCCAATCGGGGCCATCGCAGGAGGTGCTGCTGGTGGCACCCTCTTCACCGTCGCCGCCTTCTTCCTTTTCTTCTGCCTCCGGCGCCGACGGAGGCGCAGGAGACTAGAAAAGCGACCGGCTCTCGTAATGGACGGACTCGACCAGTTGCAATATAGGGTAGACCCATTGATCCTAGAGAAACCTGATTATCGCGGTCCACCATCGAGCGCTCTCGAAAGCAGCAGCCCTATTCCGCAACAATCACAAGATGGACTTCATGAGAATTACTCTGCGCTGCTTCCCAGCATGCCCACCTCAAGCGACTACTCTTCAAGTAACCCCGGCATAACCACCAGGCGCTACCCTTTAGACTTGGATCAAGTGCCGGGTGCAACAGGGAGTAGCAGTGCAGGCGGTACACTATTCAACCCAGGGGCGAACTATGCCTCAGGGGTGGCTTCGACTAGCACGTTTCCGAGGCAGACACGGAATCTTGCTGCGAGCTCTCCCCTCGTAGTCCTCCCGATGGCACACCCAGAGGAACAAGAGCAAGTGCAACAAGACGGGCCAGCCACAATTGGAGACCGGTTAGGTACTTTGGAACAGGAGATGAACGAGTTGAGGAGGGGATTCAGTACGCAGATGAGGGAGGAGATCGTGGAGATGCAGCAGGAGATACAGATGTTAAGAGAAAACCAGGGGTCGGATTTGGCAATGAGATTGACAGATGAACCACCGCCTGGGTATGTAGCGAATCCTAAGGCTATACCCCACCCAGTGTCGGGGCAGCATTCATAGCGGTTGTTTAGGAACTATATGAGCATTGGTAGTTTGGGCATTCTTATGTGGTCATTTTATTTGTATAGAGTTCGGAAGAATAATCCCAACGTTGTGTTGCAAAGCTTGCGCACTGTGCAGGCTCTTATTCGACACCCGACAGGCCTAACCTGTGGAGTGGCCTATGCTGCGCACGGGAAGGGCCGAGGCATTTGCATGGTTCTTGTGATTGCCGTCCCTTGTCTAGCCCTCATCTCGCCCTACACTCCCCGTCATTACCTCTTCCATCTTACCTAAAGTCTCCCAGTCAGAGCCGAAGGCAGCCGCGAACCCACGGTTGCAATGCCTGGCACTGCTGCGACACAGACGGTTCAAACAATTTGCGTGGTAATATGGCGGAGCTGTATCAAGTATGATGGTATGCCCTGGTGCCGACCCCTGTACCGGTTACAAGGAGGAACGTGGTCTTGGCCTTTTGTGACCCCCTTAAGTACCCTCGGCAACCGGATGCGCTGATGCCCAGGAGTCCCGGCGCTTAAACYTGGCGCCATTCCGTTGGCACGAAGAATATTTCAGATGCGGCTTCCATCGCTCGTGTATTGACACCTCTCAGCATATATAGACTGTGGGCAGCTTACACGACCTCAATTGAGTTATTATTACCCCGATTGCACACAAACATAGTATGTGTTCCCTCCTGATACATAGATCGAGTTATCTATTCATTGTTGATCGGAGTGATGCACAAGTTGTACATGGCCTCGATTATCACGAGATTATCGCTATTGCCCTCCCTCGACACAGAAATCCTACCGGAAAACTGCAGTTTAATTGCTTGCTTTTCTTGCAATACCACCAAAGGCTATGTGTGGATCTCGTCGTGTACCAGGATGCTAAATATTCGTAGGCCCCAAAGATGGCGGCAGTAACGACAAGGACGTTCTACAAGTTAACGCGAACCTGGGTTCCCAGGAGGAAATTATGCATCATGGAAAGTAATCCATCACTCTACTTAATGATGTACACCTTAGGTCTTCGGTGATGGATTTGCGCTTTCAAGGAATCGTCATGAATGGACCTAACACTATATATTCTTTGGTATGGCGGAAGATCAGCATGGCATCCTCGGCTCGGCCATCTCAACGGAATTAAAAAGGTTTCTTGCGTAAATCCGTGTTGCGAAGGGACCTGAGAAGGAGAAATCGAGGAAATTTTCGAGTATTGTGGGACATTGGATGGAAGTCGAAGAAACAGACGACTTTCGAAATCAATTGATTTGGGGCCTTCTGTTAGAATTGGAGAGCTGGAAACTCACGTTGACTCTAACCATATAATTAATCTGGCTCTGTACGCCCGTTTGCACGAAGAGACATGGTTTTACGGCGATGTTTCGGCTGGGGTCGTGGTGGTTGACGGATCCGGTCAGAAGAGATCTTGATCATCGTGTGCTACTCGTTATGAGGCGATCGACTGCCAGTTGCCCCGATCCTGATGGGATGGAAAACCAGCGCCCGTTCAGTGTTTACCAGTGTGCTCCTGATACTGAGATGAAACTGTGCAAAAAGCAGAGGAGACCCACCTGTACTGCTAAGATAGATGAACGACTACATTCGCAACGAGCCTGTCGACTAACCACACGGTGATCCAACTGGAACTTGAAGATGGCTCGGGAAAAAAGGAAGCAGGCGGTTGCTAGGGCTCGGATCACGACCCAGAAGGGGGAGATAAGGAACAAATAAATGAGGGAAATTACTGAAATTCAAGTAGTACAGATATTTTACTATTAACGTTGATCCCCAAGAGAATCTGCCGAAACCTGCGCCTCAATAAACCTCTTGATCTTATACGCCCCTTCATCCTCTTCGTCGTCAAGATCCTTGGAATCTTCATCATAGCCCGGCGTATCCTTCAGAAGATCTTCACTGTCGACCCCAAAGTCCCAAACATATAAAACCGTAGAATCCTTCCTGTAAGTCGCAGCAACACACCACCTTCCCTCGAACACCACCTGCCACACATCCGTGACACCCGTCAGGAGGTCCCTCACCACTGTCCCATCCCGAATATTCCACATCTTCAAATTCCCATCCGACCCACTCAGCACCTTGAATTCGTCGTGCTGGAAGCAGGTGATAGCGCCCGTATGGGCCGCAAGCGTATGCTGCAACTCGCCGCTATCGGGATCCCAAATCCTCAGGGTTGCATCGGCGGAAGCAGAAACGAGGTGAGAGGGCGATAGCTCAATAAGACCGACAAGGGACGTGTGTCCAGTCAAGGTATGCCTGCAGTCACCTGTTCGTAGGTCCCACACCCGGGCTGTCCCATCCATCGACCCAGAATACGCCTGGTTGCGTCCCAAATCCAGAGCGACGCTGTACACTGTGATAGCGAAATCGTTAATCAACTGGGCGAAATATGAAGGCAGTAAAGGCATACCTTTTTGAGTGTGCCCCTTGAGCACTCGTTTTAGTTCTCCAGTGATAACATCCCAAAGTCGAACAGTCGAGTCGTAGCTTCCTGAAACAAGCGTTCTACCCCTTACCGCTAGTGCACGGATACAGTGTTCATGGCCTTCAAGATGGAAACGGTGGTACGGATTTTCGTCCGTATCCTATAAGCAAGAAAACCACATCGGGTCAGTTTTATACCAACTCGAGAAAAAAGGCAAGCCGTACGCAAGCTTCTGGTGGATCCGCACCATCATCCGGATTATAAGACCTGTATTCCGGCTCATGAGGACGAGGTAGAGTCCAAACCCTCAACGAGTGATCTCGGCTTCCCGAAACAATGAGCGATCGTTTCGGCCACTTCTCCTTCCTCACCACCCCATTCGCATCCTCCACATCAACCAACTCAGGCTCGACAATCGCGAGGCACCTGATAGTACTCGTATGCCCACCAAAAATATGCGTGCATTTTCCCGTCTTCAAGTCCCAAACCCTGACTGTCCGGTCCGTGGATCCGCTAACGAGTGTATCCTTGCTCACAGCCAAAGCCCACACCCCTCCTTCATGGCCTTTCAGCTGAAGAAGCAGCTCACCAGTGGGCAGCGAGTAGACATTGATCGAATGGTCGTCCGAAGCTGATATGATGCGCCCGTGCGAGATGAGGAGGCAAGTGATGACGGAAGACCCATGCGCCGGGAACGAGATGTGCTTAGGCTCAGGATTCTCGACCCAACGAGTCCAAGCAACCTCTTCGATCTTCGCCCTATCAGAGGCGGCCGAGCCACCTGCTCTCTACAATTCATTCTCGAATCAGTTGGTCTCGTCAGCAGCTGGAGGGCCAAATACGTACTTTGCCTGCAATCTCTGACTTCAAACGTTCGTCGGCGGGCAGAGACATGAAGGTTGATAGCCAACTATCTGCATATCGATTATTACCCACTTCGATGCTGTTAAATGACGTGACTTCTGATTAGAACACCAAAACATTGACGTACGGGCGCTCAAAACTTGTGGCGTCCTCCGCCCCTCGGCACACACGGCCGTACATAACCCTGACACACCTTGGATTCATATCTTCTTCTCATCACCGTCTTCCTTTTCCCAGTGCTCGAGTCGCTTAATGCTGCATTTACCCGACGAACTATCAATCAAGCGCCCGAAAAAGTCAATTTCGAGTTCAGATGATCAATCGTCGAAGATCGAGCGCCGAGCGGCGGCACGGCAGGATGCAGTCCCTGATTTTCGCTGTCGTCGACCATACGAGAGACCCTCCAAGCGAGACGTCGCTTCTATATGTTTGATTGACTACCTTACTTACAGAGTAAGTAAACTAGGACACGAAAAAAAAACAAGAAATAACGTAGAGCCGCATAGGTATACACAAGCAAAGCACTGAAACATCAATCTTTCAAAGACATCGTATAAGAGAAGCCCGAAGTGAAAGGTAGATGGATAGATGGATAGAACGACGGATGCAAAAGATTACAACAGACAACAGAGAAAAAGAGAGAAAAAAGAACACAAACGCAGCACATACAAATACACATTCGTCCTCGAAAGCCACAGGCTCGCTATGACGACGAAACATCAATTTTAATCCCTCCATCCTTTAATGTCTGGTTCTTGGTAAACGCAGCATTAATACTATGCTGCGTCAACTGACTCGCCTGCTGATGATACAACCCATGTCGTCCAGGCGTATTCGCACCAGACTGCTCAGGGGAAATCCCGAAACGGGGTGTAATCAGCCCACTTCCACCCGTTCCAAACACGAAGCCGCCGCTAAAGCCGTCAACGCTGTTGTACCCTACACGAAAGTGAGACTCGCGTGAGGTAAAGGAGAGAGAAAAGAACATACCTGGAATGAGCATACTATCCCAGAACCCACTACTCAAAATATTCTCCATCATAAGCCCCGCATTAGCATCATCAGGAGGCGGAGGGGCCATCGTCGGCGGGAACGTCGACATATCCGCCACAGGTCCCATCTCGCCATCAAACTGGAACTCGCTCAACAAATTATACGAGCCTTCCATAACCTGGCCTGCATGACTTTGCTGCTGGTGATGATGCTGCTGAGGCGGTGGCGGCGGGTGGAATCCGGTGGGTGGCGACTGCATCTCCAGATGCGTAATGCCGCCCATCTCTTCAGGTGGCGTCTTGGTATCAGAACCGCTGCCGTCCAGAGACGCGGATTTGGATTCCAATTTGGCAGAGATCAGAGCTCGTAGGAAGCCACTGTACAGCGCGGGCGTGTGCAGAGTGTTGGCAGCGACGTTGTCCAGAATATCCGCCACATCCTTGACCAGCTGCAGCGTGTTCTGCTCGTTATCCAAGAACGCTTGGAATTCAGGGCGGATGAGCTACGAATACAAATTACGAACACGTCAGCAGAAATTACGCATACAGGCAAAGCCCGACGACATACCTTGAGCAAAGTCAAGATCGCATACGAAATCTGCACAAAGTGCGAGTCGGGCGAATACCGCAGGAACCCACTAGGTCCCAACGTATCCCTCACAATCGTAGCGCACGTCATCGCAGTCGTATGACACCTCGCAAAGAAATGCGGGATATTCATCGGAGCCCGCTCCAACGCATTTTGCAGCCCAAACGAGTTGAGGACCAACATCGCATAATTGAAATAGAATCGCCTCATCATCCGCTTGTATTCTGTCGTTGGTGAGTTCTCGCCTACAAAAGCCAAAACAAGAGTTGGTTAGCAATGCTCTATTTCCTATTCGCTCTCTGCTCGAGGGTCAGGAATGGGGAGAGTCGGTGACTTACTAGAACTAGGCATGAGTCGGTCATCAAACCACTGTTGCGACCACGTGTCCAGTTGCGCCTCAAAGGTTTTAATGACCAGCAGGTAATCGCACTGAGTCTGCAACCCGCTGAGGGAGTCCGTTCCGCTATACAAAAACTCCAAGCTCCTCGACAAAATCCGTTGCAACTCCTAGAGAGATGGGCGGGAGCCCGTCAGCATGGTCATGAGATCTACCAAGGATCCGGCACCTACGCAATAAGCCACCATTGATGCATCGGAAGGTATGGACACAGGAGACCGATACCACTGAACAGCCGCATGCCGGATGATATAACTAGGCAAAAAAAAAACCGGCACCCGTTAGCCCCACAAACGTTCTGGAACCACGATTAAATAAATAAAAAAGGCAACATACTCCTCCTTGATGGAACTAGGCTTCCCCATCTGTGCACTGAAACTCCTATCAAGGCAAAAACACAGAATCCAGGTACGTTCACGATTATGAACTTCGATATCCAGTGCCTTGCCTTCCGCCGTATCAGCACTAGGCACAGATGTCTTCCTGTGCAAGTTCAAATCGGTAGCCATCCTGTATAGCCATGATAAAATCAGCGCTGAAAAAAACGATCCTTACGCCCCTTTTATTAAAAGAATAAGATCCCTACCGTATAGCCATCCCCAACAGAAGCCATGTCTTATCTTGTTCATACCGCTCGACAGCACCGCATCCCCACAAGGCAAGGAGAAGATACGCCTGAACGATCTCTACAGATTTATATCCCTTTGCTGGGACACTGAAGGCCAATTTCTTCGCCAGTTCGGTCAATCTGGGGTGAAGTTCTGGCTTGGCAGTGTAAAACTTGCTAGCGATCGAGCAGACTAATCACCGAATAGTCAGCATGCGGCCAAGACGCCGATCAAGTATGGGGTACCATCAGAAACTCACTTGTTGTTAATAAAAATGGGGAACGGGAGCAGACGAGTGAGGGGGTGTGGAAATTGGGGTCGAGCACGCTGGCGTGCATCTGTAATAAGAGAAGAGTCAGTACACGGAGACGGGGAGGCGTGTTGAAAACTTGGACGAACGTGAATGTGTTCAAAGTAGCTATAGCACCGGTATCAGCGTGCTGAGGACCCACAGGCTTCTGATAAAATGACTCACATGTTAAACAATGCGACGACCTCATCAGTCGTGACAAAGTTCAACATCTCGGGTTGAACCTGTCGCTCGATGTACAAGCGTCGTAGAGGGAGAATTGTCATCGGACCTGCGAAAGATTATGAGCAGATGGCCATGACGAACACGAAGAGTGCTTACCAGGCTTGAAGTAGTTGTCGCTGGCCACTCCGACCTTGGGCTGCTCATCCCTCGCGTTCTTGCTGGGAGCAGCCGCCTGTGAGCGTCTGTTCGCCAAGCTAGCCTCGGCGAGCAATCCCAGAGGATTGAGAGAATTGTCCGGCAGTGAGTGCAGTTTTGGAGAACCAGGAGGGGCATTGGAGTGGGAGGAGTACGGTTGGGGTGGGGGAGGTGTCGGCGACGTAGCAATCAGTGCTTGGGTAGACGACTCCCGTGGTGTCGGCGATGGCGTTCTAGATAGCAAGCCGCTCACAATGTCAGGATTGCCCACGGACTTGAGCAAGATGTCCATGGTCTTTTCCATTTTTCGAAGTGAAGCAGACAGTGCTTCGTGTTTCCTACGAGACGACATCAACGACTGAAAGGTAGGGAGCCATCGAGCAAGCTTACTTTGAAGATCGCTTTCCTCGGTTGGACTCTTCAAAGATACATTCGTGGTTGCCAGATATGCAGCGTTTGCAGGGGGGGCCCTGCTCGCCGCCCACGCACTTCATCTTGAGGCGTCGACAGACGGTGCATGCCCTAGAAAGACGGAAATGAGTACACGAACATCGCAGCAAACGAACGGTGTACCTCGATCCCCTGGTTGGCTTGGGCTTGTCGTCCTTCTCCGCCGCTGGACTCTGGGCATCGCCCGACTCGTCGTCTTGGCGCATCTTCTTCCTGCTCGAGCTGTTCGAGATGGATGACATCGGCCTCTTGCCATTCACATTTGACGTTGACGGATACATATGCTCGGTGGGAGGGGTGCCAATTGTATCCGAGGTCCCCGATGACGGAGAGGGATAGTTCGGTGGCAGAGAAAGATGTTGCGGGAGCAGATGGGGCGGCTGCTGCGACTGCTGGCCGTAGCCGGAGTAGTAGGGGGGGTACTGGAGGCCGAGGGCGGGGTCGAGGGGGAGCTGGGGCGACGCGGAGGGGTGGAGGTTAGACTGGTCTTGATGGGACATGGTGTAGCACTGGTAATCAGAGAGGTGAATAGGCTGGTCGAGGTACTGGGGGATGGAGGAGAAGTGGGAGGGGTACGAATTGCGGTGGGCTGGATAGCCAAACGCCGGGAGAGGCATGGCGGTTCGTAGGGCCATCGCAGCAGCAACGGACGAGCGCTACTGCCCGAGGCATAGAGCCTTTATAGCGGTCCGAGACGGAGAAGGACCAATAATGATTGCTTGTCAGAGAAATGCTTACTTCAATTAAGGAATAAGTCCAAAAGGTCCACGACGGTATCAGGAACGCGTGGGCCTGCRCTTTCAGCTCCAAAGTAAGCGAATCTGATAATGTCGAGATATGTCGAAACACCCATACCTTGCAGGCTGAAACCCGGTAAAGTTACACGCTCTCGAGAATTCTTCGGACTCTGATTSGGTTTGATCCCCTTCTGTCTGCCCAGCACACGATCTCTGSARTGCGACGGTCGATGGCGGTGGCGCTCTTCGACGACGGGCCCTGCAGCGGCGGAGGCGATTTAGACGACGAGCAAGGTGTTGAGCAGCCGGAACCTGGGGAGGGCCGCCGCGCAACATATTTTAGGTCACATCATCAGTCACAGGTTCCCGTCACATCACGCTAGCCCCCTCGCCTATCTGGGGACCTGCTTGGCGCAGCTGGCCTGATCCTCGTTTGTCAGCCAACGCGGGGAATGCAAAAAAATGGGCCAAAGGAGCTGCACACTGTCTCCTAAATTTCCAACACCTCCTCAGCCCTCCACAGGGCCCCAGTCCCCGATGACATACGAACAATCGAAGTCGATATGACTCCCGAAACGTCCATATCCCATTTGGTGCCCGAACTTTCCCTTTTCGTACGCGGAGAACCTTCGCGATGGGTTTCCACTCCGGGTACCAACCGCCCGCCACAGAGCCTTCGTGAAGCATGTTGATGCATATCGATCTGGGAGTCTTGCGGCGTCAATTGGGGCTCGTGCTGCAAAGTATGCACCTGCCATTGACAGCCAAGTCCAACTCTGAGTCCGGCCCTAATACCGGTCCTAGTTCAAAATTCCATGTACAATCCATTTGGCAAGCTGATAGCCTTCCCATTTCATTCCAACAGCCCGCCCGTTCATTCATTTCCTGTCTTGCTCTGGTCCTCGACTGACGGCACTTTGTTTGATACAGGTCGTCTGCGGCACAACCTGGATCATGAAATAACGATATATCGGCGACCAGGGCTAATCTTCTCGACGAACTGGTCATTGATAAGATCCAAAGAAGAAGTGCCTGCGCTAACGGCACTAATATACCGGCGGATATCTAGCATCGAGTACCTCATCTATTAGAGTGGTCCAAAGGCACATCGGGACCGCAGGGTCGCACACTCCCTTCTATCCATTTCGGATCTCGAAGCAGCACACAACGTTGCATGTTGGGCCACAGACGTCCGGTGTCAAGGAACGTCACCCTATTTCGAAAGAACAACGTATGTTTTCTGTTTTCTTTCATCCGTTACTTGACATAATGTTGTTAAGGCAAGTGTTCAACTTTACCTCTCCCACACGGGACACAAAATGAACCGCAAAAATATCAAAACGTGCACCGAGATGAAAGGACTTGACCAATGCAACAAATCCGTATAGAGGGCTGCGTCGAAAGTAACAATAGATATCTATTCATATAACGTACAACATACTTTCAAACTCTCCGCCCAATCCCCCAGATAGCGTATTCCGAACCCAAAGATAACACTCCGTTTGATAGGATAGGGCACTGCCTTTTTCGAAATCCAACCTCGCGCTCCACTACTCTTCTGTCTTCGCCACTCCGTGTGAAGTGGCATGGGGACCCGCGAAAAAATACACACAATGTTTCCACCTGTGACAGGGGGAGAGCTTATTTCCTGCCTCACAAAAGGAAGCCAAGGAAGCCACATCGTCATTCGCTGTCCACCTTCACTCACTTACTCACGGGGGGTTGCGGCACGCGAAGAAGCACGACGTGAAGTCAGATTGACAGAGCTTTGACATGAACACCTAGTATTTGGCGTCTGCAGATCATGTCGCGTGTTGGGGGATCTTCGAGCAATTTTCAAGGGTACATGCTCCTTGTCATGGTGAAAGCGATAAGGACAGCAGCCGTCACTGTCCAATCCCTCTTGAGGACATCCACGGTACTGCGAGCACATGCACTGCAAACAAATGAGGTGAAGAAACACTGTCGTTACCACATGCACCAAGGGTATCCAACCGAAACGTCTATCGCAGAGGTTGGCACACCAACTTCTAGTGGGCTTGGCCGCAGTTCTTTTTTCGTGTGTAAAGGAAGGAGTAAAGCGGGGTTCTTTGGAATCTGAAACAAAGGGAAAAAATGGAAAGAGACTTGTGTGTGGTTGACACTCAACGAGATAAATCAGGAAAAAAGAAATTAGATTCGGGTCCAGGAGATTGGGAAACCATACCGAGGGTCGACGGTCGACGGCGACGTGAATACCCAGAGGTTCAGAATGTCCTGCATAATGGAGCCTAGAACTGTGAGCTGTGTAAAATATCAAGATTTTCGTAATTTTTGAAGAGAATGAGAAACTTTCCATAAAACATGCCTTCTCAAGCCTCCCACGAGAGTCAACAATCCGAAACGGGAGAGCGCGTTTGTAGATGACTTGACTTGTTGAGATGCTCAGAGATATGCTGGCATTGTTTTACGATCATTTCAGGACTATTTACCGAACAGTCCGAGAAGAGGGAATACCAGGAGTCGGGCGCTGCGCGAGACCCAGGCTTTCGCAGGGCGCCAGAAACAACGGTACGTTTGTCACCCAGTTTTCTAGCAAAAAGATGCGTCGGTGGACACGGACACGCGGTTCCACGAAGTCTCCTAGTCGGCGTAGAGCTTCTGTCTACTCGCAGTCGATGAAATTGGAAAATTCTACCTCATGACCGATATCACAGATCGAGGGCAAATATTTGGCGCCAGAATCACTGCACAGACTAACAAGCCTTCCCGTATCCATGTTTAGCGAACGAGCAATCCGAAGATCAAAGCTCGTTCTCTCTTCTGAACGGAACAGGCGCCGCCAAGCGAGGCAAAGAACCACTGGCCGCTGAGCCGAACATCCACTCTGGAAAGCAGCAGACTTCGACCGGGAGCGTCCATCTGATCACGTTCCGTTCTCGGCCGCAAGCACGAACGCTTGCGCAGGACAACTCGATTGGCCATGTCGGACCTTTTGCTGGCGTTTTCTGATGCTCCACGAGGAACCAGAATCAGGCCAATCGATGGCTGAGGCAGAGAGCATCCACCGCGAAGCATGAAGTGGGTCGTCGTCGCTGTCGCCGGTCATGACGCTGCTAGAGCGGAGCGCAGCGGTGGATATCATTCGGCTGGATGACTGGGCGAGAGAAAATTGGGCGATCTCTCTGGATGAACGAGAATATCAATGCCACGACTTCGATGGGCCTCGCTGTGGGCAATCAAGGTACGGACAAAGCTAGATCGAACATAAAGAGGAGTGTGGCACCGACGAGTAAGGATCGGAGCGTGATCGGAGTACAACTGGTGGTGGCCAAAGTCCGACATTTGAAGCTCCGCGTCAATTTTGCCATTCCACACGCGTGTGATCGCCCTTAGTACTAGAACCAACTCCAGGCCACTGCGCCAGATCGTTTCTTTCCCTACCACCACTAGCACCATGAGTGCCCAGCAGCGCCCATACCTCGTTTTACAGCCTTCGATAAGCACCACAAAGTATGTCGATTCGTGTCGCCCCTGGACGTTGCTGACGATAGGCTCCAGAGTTGTCACGACCACCACCACGACCACCACTTACGCGCCTATTCCTTTGCCGTCTCTGCCCCCTCCCGTAATCCCAGATGACCCCAAGCTATACCCGCTTCTGAACGCTCAGCTGCCACAGTCTCTGAGGCACTTCCCCCTCGAATTCCCAAATGGAGCACGCGCTACCTTTCGCGAAGGAGAGCTTACCGAGGAGGATCTCGAGGAGGAGGATGTCGGTGGATCGGGATGGCAGATGGTGAAGAAGGAGCAGCCGGGAGATGACGTACCTGTGGTGGGGCTCGCTGAAGCCGTAGAGCGCTTTGGCAGGAAGCGAGCTCTCAATTCAGACAGTCTGATGGAAGGCGTGGAGGTCACTGGTGGACCAAACTCGTCTATCCCTCCCCCAAGGAAGAAGGCTAGGGCCACGCCTTTGCCACAGATATCCACAGTCAATGCTGCAGCACCCCCTTCGCCTTTGCCTTCGCCGCATGGCTCACCTCCCCCGGAGACAATATGGCCCTCAGCCCCACCCAGCGGAGCGAGCTCACCATCACCGCAAGCACCGTTACAGCCCGACCTCGCATTGACGACCCTTCTTGCCCTTCCCAACCTCGTCAGCCATTTCACGAATTTGCCACCCCAGTTGCAATCACACTTCCTGTTGACATTGCTGCGGCATTCCCCCCTTTCTGTTCTCCGAACCCTGCATTCCGTATTGGCCCCGACACTAGCACGCGACTTTATCACCCTCCTCCCTCCTGAACTTGTCTCCCACATCCTCAGCTACCTTCCCTACCCAACCCTCGCTCGCGCTTCGTGCGTTTCCAAGGCATGGAGGGCAATAATCGATTCCGATGCAGTTCTCTGGCGCGATCTTCTGAAGAACACCAAGATCTGGTTCGGAGGCGAATCGGAGGATGCATTTGCAAATTCCATCTATGCTAGACGTCGTCGAGAACTCGCGCTCAACCCCCGACCTGCAAAGGCTCTGCCTCTGCCCCACCCATACAAGATTCTCTTCAAGTCGAGGCACTTGACGCGAACTCGGTGGGTTCAGAATCCTGAACCCAAGCACGTCTCGTTCCCAGCGCATGGGTCATCGGTTGTCACATGCCTCATCTTCTCGCACGGCCGCATCATCTCTGCTTCGGATGACCACTCGATCAAGGTGTATTCGCCGTCTACTGGTGAGCAGCTTTTGCAGCTGCAGGGCCATGAAGGAGGTGTTTGGGCTTTGGCCGCGAGCAAGGATACACTTGTCAGCGGCTCCACGGACCGGACTGTCCGGATTTGGGATTTGAATACGGGAAAGTGCACGCATATTTTTGGTGGGCATACGAGTACTGTTAGGTGTCTTGCGATTGTCAAGCCGGAGTGGGTTGATGTGGAGGATGAGAATGGGGTTGTTAGGAAGGAGAAGTGGCCGAAACGACCCCTAATCGTTACGGGCAGTCGAGATCACTCGTTGAGGGTTTGGACTCTACCTCGTCCTGACGAGCCGGAATATAGATCGTATAATCCGGATGATCACGATGCTGATCCATCTGAAGCTTGTGTATGTGGCTCAATTTTTCATTTAATTGGTATAGAGCTAATCCGACGTTTTTAATTATAGGATACGGACGAAAATCCTTACCACCGTTTACATCTTGAAGGCCACGAACATGCTGTTCGTGCACTGGCTGCACGGGGAAGAACGCTCGTTTCGGGAAGCTACGACTCGACTGTTCGAATTTGGGATATTATCACTGGCGGAGAACCAAAATGGGTGCTCAAAGGGCACAGTCAAAAAGGCACGTTTTGAACCGGCATCTACTGTCGCYANATTGGCTAATAATTTCGTTATTACCGCAGTGTACAGCGTCGTTCTGGATTTGGGACGCAACCAGGCWTGCTCTGGGTCGATGGATGGGACAGTCCGGGTGTGGGACCTACGAACGGGTGACTGCCGGCATACCTTGACTGGGCACACATCTCTTGTCGGTCTACTCGGACTATCGCCCTCTCACCTCGTTTCTGCTGCCGCCGATTCGACACTGAGGATTTGGGATCCCGATAGTGGCGAGTTGCAGCATACGCTTGCGGCTCATACGGGTGCCATCACTTGTTTCCAGCATGACGAATTCAAGGTGCTGAGCGGGTCGGATGGGAATCTGAAGATGTGGAATATTCGGGACGGAACGGTGGTGAGGGACCTCTTGACGGGTATCACGGGTGTGTGGCAAGTCGTGTTCGAGGGCCGGTGGTGTGTTGCCGCAAGTAATAGGCAGGATACGACTGTTTTGGATGTTTGGGACTTTGGGACGGAGAAYGACGARGATTGGGTCGGGGAACCGCCGAATGGGATATATGATGATGAAGATTTCGAGGAAGACGATGAGGAGGAGGATGAAGGGGCGTATAAGATCAAGAGGTTGATGGAGATACAGGACGACGAGGAGGATGATGAGCAGGAGCAGGCGGATGTGGATGCTATGGATCAGGATTTGGTACCATCTGAAACGGAATCTTTGGAGATTGTTGAAATGGCTGGAAGTCAGGAGGACTCTGTTATCCCTAGACGAAGTACTGGAAAACGCGTGGAGCCGGACGGAGATATCGACATCGATGACGACAGTAGAGCCTCGGCAAGTGTAGGGGGTCTGGATTCCGATACCGACACGATGTCGCAGGCGGAACCGCGCTNGGGAGCCAGCCTACACACGAGCTTCGTCACCATCCCAGCCAGCACGAAGCAGTCGCCATGCTAGAACAGCCGCTGCTCCTGGCCCTTCACGCCGGCCTTATCTTCCCTCTGCGAGTTCGTTGCCACCATCCCAAGACGAGACACCGACAAGACCCCGGATTCGGAATCTCAATTCCAGAAGGCAACGATAGAATTCCTGTGCATTGTGTTGTCCTGGATTCCAGTGAGATTCTCCCTCTTTCTTCGATTTTTCCCTTGTATGTCCTGTCCCTAATGAACGTAACCCGTTCCCCCTTCACCTCGTCTTACCCCTCCTGTGCATGCCTCTTCGTTCTGTTGTTGGATGTATATTACTATTACGCACGTTTTCCTCTTGGGCYYGATTTCACGACTGCAATACATACGTTCTACCATGTATCGAATACTCTGTTTCTCTCTCTCTTTTCTTACTGCTATGTCTTACGATTATTCAGTATATGATTGCCGCTGGATTACATACCATGTTACGCTTGTTGTTTTCTTTAGTACTCTGCAGGGCAAATATAATAATCGCTTTAGAAGATTAGTCTTATTAGCGCCCAGTCTAGTGTTGTAGCCATMTGGGCCGAGGGGCTTTGCTTTACCCAAAGTCGCGACCCACTGTCCCAGAGACGGTCTCGTCCAACCCTTGGAGGTCAGGGGAAATGGGTAMCYGMCAGTCATGGGATTGTTGCACACATCTTTGARCATTCTTAACTATATCTACCGTGTTCGCAGCTCAATTCGTTTCACAGCAAGGGTTATGCCTTGTGGTACCTAGCCAAGCCTTCGATGCCTCATGTTGTGGGTGCCGTTAAGCGACCGCACAGCACTACTTCGATTCCCTATTGCAGACCCTGCAACACAAGTACCAGATGACCCCAACCGCAGTGAGCTCGTGTACAACCTCAACCTTCCTCCCTGTGGAGTGTGACCTCACGACTGCCAGCTGAGCTCTGGTGAAATGCGAAGACNANNTCTCCTCCGACGAGGGTYGTYGTATTTGTGTAAGGCMTTTTCAGCCTCRTTGGTCTCGACAATCTCCCGCAGTATGAACAGCCTGAGTTGCCGCTAGAAACGACTTTGCGACAGAACTATGAAATACACATGTTTCCGCAGAAACGTGGCTACCACTTGTTCTATNCCNNTATGATACCGAAGAACGCCGACACTGAGYTCAACCTGCGCRTYGGCCAGTGGTTTCAGGCTTCCAGCAGGATCTTAYTTCTGCTTCAATTCTGCTTCAGTGTCTTTAGCCCAGTGSAYCATCCCTGGAACGCTTAAGTTTATCCTGGCCGCAAGATAATTTCGCGTCGCTATGTTCCGATTTCGGTTGACTCGTCTGCGGTAAGAACGAGGTCTAAGGCCATTGAGCCTATGACAATCCTGGACGCAATATAATTTCGGGTCGCTATGTCCCGATTTTGGTTGACTCGTCTGCGGGAAGGGTCTAAGTATTGAGCGCATGACGATTTTTGCAAGCAAGGAGATCTTTGCCAAAGAATGAGTGTTTGAACAAGGCGGGCAGGCTATGCCTTGCATACTCAAATCGGACTCGGTAAATATAACTTTAGCACACCCTGAGACATCGTTTCGTTAGAATGATCATGAATAGAGGCGCATACTTGGGWGCATCATATCGTGTGGGTGTCCAAGTAAAAGTTGTCGACGTAGATCGGCATTCTGTATCTTCAGTTGCATGACGTCGACGTGCWTAGTATCGTATCGCGGTTTTGCGTGAGACGTCTCGCAAAGCGCTCACYCGATAGGAAAGTACTATTAATTTGAAYGGGCTTATGACCACTATGGATRTCCAACAGTTAACGAAGGCTTGGTTTGKTTTGGCCGATTARGAGGAATTCGATGAATGACTGAGTGGGRATCTGGRCCKGGAGMARSKMGATAMCKCKRTMMYGSTSTMATGGCGTCWARTGGCACGKMAAKTKKCARRWRAATKTASRAATGAACTSTMSSAAKGMACWMTCTCMAAGGCMAATCTMMMRGGSCWTACCRKRASWTASYATARGWKARTTTCAGAAACGAGATCAATCTGACCYTATAATTAATACCCCTAAAGAAACTCCCAGTATTTCAGAYAAGCTGGCAGGCCCGAAGACGAMGACGAGAGGATGCGTAGYAATAGTGCATTTTTACTTGTGAGCGATACCAATCACCCCGCACAAGATCTTCATCARTTCCTCCGACAGGGGGTACTTGATCTTCTCCACCTTGTGAGGTAGTAACCTATTGTTATACTTGTCCACATACCTCGAGAAAGGCTGTCCTTGTCCATGACCCCGTTTGAATCCATGTTCGGCGACAAGTGCGATCCTATCGGCCGTCTGCCTTTGTTATTTCCAACATCTTTTGGCAGTTAGACGAGCTCTATCCAGGATCTGGAGTAGTTCTGGGCCGAATACAGCCATTTCCACGTCAAACCTAACGACATAATCAACAACACGCTGTCCTAATATGACTTGTCGCAGGCACCGCTATGTTTNGTCAAGAAAGGCTGGCTTGTACTCTGAAGAATTCGTTTCATGTCCAGACGRYAGGAAAGAGAAGGATCACAAGCAGGGGTAGTAGAGTTCCATCGTTTGCTAGGTGGCGAACATTGGGCGGGTCGAGTTGGAACCGCGACAAGTGTAGTCCAGAGTGTACACAGAAGAAGTCTTCGAGGCACTGGGCAGCATCAGCAGTCCCTCCGAGCATGATGAGTAGACTGGGAGTCGATGAGTATCGGGATATACCCACTCCAGATATGCCATTGGAAACCGTAAARAATATGTCRCTTTTCGAGAAATTTCTCYTGCCCATGTCCCGGTGCATRTGCACCATTRACCACGKCTGCATCGTACCACYCATTARTTGARAAAGTAAATACYCACCTAAAGGCTMTGTTTTCAGTRTTCYCGTAGCGCCCAGAAGGCTGTGGGCGTARSTYGAGTCAAGTCGAAGCATGGCTTGAACCGGGCTTAGTCATCGTCGAGAACGGTGAGCTCAAAGCTGTTGCCTTTCCTCTTCCCGACCACCATTCACCATGGATTCCTTCGATAACTTCCAATACGATTCTGCGTCTTCGTATGGCGGAATTGGCGTYGTTGACGATACGTCGTCGGTCTACACCGCCAATACCCAGGATGGCGTCTCGGTCGATATGTCGAATCTCTCGCTCTCTGAATACAACCCTTCTTCGGRCTCTAATGGGCACAGYCAACATTATGCAGCGGACGGCGAGAAGAATGGCGTTCTYGAAGAAGACTTCGATGCTGTTCTGGACGATCTCAAGGATGAGGCTGCAGTTGATTTACCGCCCCATGCTTGCAGGTATMATTTGTGGCGCCAATTTTTGATTTTTCTGTTGCTGAACCATTTTTTNCYAGTTACTGCGGTATTCACAACCCAGCATCYGTCGTGAAATGCCTCATTTGCTCCAAGTGGTTCTGCAATTCGCGTGGAAACACCTCGGCCTCCCATATTGTCAATCATCTTGTTCGTGCCAAACACAAGGAAGTCATCCTTCACGCCGAAAGTCCTCTGGGAGAAACCACACCAGAATGTTACAACTGTGGTAGCAAGAACGTGTTTATGCTTGGGTTCATTCCGGCCAAGAGCGATACCGTCGTCGTTCTTCTCTGCAGGTACGTAATTCGGTTCCCCCACAACTGAATGAATTGACTGACTGCGGTTAACAATAGACAGCCATGTGCTGCCATTTCAAAGGATATCTCTTGGAATGCTGCGCTATGGGCTCCCCTCATTGATGACCGCTCCTTCTTGTCCTGGCTTGTCAAGCCTCCCACTGAACAAGAACAACTTCGTTCTCGTCAGATCTCTTTCAAGGACATCAACCGTCTCGAAGATATGTGGCGCGAGAACGTTCATGCCACGTTGGAAGACCTGGAGAAGCCTGGAGTGGATGATGAACCGCAGCCTATCTTGCCTCGATAYGAGGACGCTTACCAATACCAAAATATCTTCGGGCCCCTTGTCAAAATCGAAGCTGACTACGACAAGAGACTCAAGGAAAGCCAAACTCAGACAGACATCACAGTCAGATGGGATTTGGGGTTGAATCAAAAGCGAGTCGCGTGGTTCTCCTTGCCAAAGCTGGAGAGCGGCGAGGTGAGATTGGCCGTCGGAGATGAACTTCGTCTTCGATACCAGGGAGAGTTGCACAAGCCATGGGAAGGCGTCGGCCACGTTATCAAAATTCCCAACAGTACGTTTTTTTTTCTTTTTTCCGCAGTACAGGGCTAACCAATAGCAGATGTCTCTGATGAGATTGGATTGGAGTTACGAAGAACGGAAGGCGTTCCGTCCGAATGCAATCATAACTTCGCGGCGGATTTCGTCTGGAAGTCGACTAGCTTCGATCGGATGCAATTGGCGATGAAAACTTTCGCAATCGACGAGAAGAGTGTAAGCGGATACATTGTAAGTGGACCGGATTGGATTGCCCTACTGGGTACTGATTTTTCACTAGTATCATAAACTTCTCGGGCATGAAGTCGAATCACAAGCCCTCCGGACCCAGATGCCCAAGCGCTTCTCGGCACCCGGGCTTCCAGAACTCAACCACTCCCAGATGTATGCCGTCAAGAGCGTGCTCCAGAAGCCACTCAGTCTTATCCAAGGACCGCCTGGCACAGGAAAAACGGTCACATCTGCCTCCATCGTCTATCACTTGGCAAAAATGAACCCGGGTCAAGTCCTCGTCTGTGCGCCTTCAAACGTCGCCGTCGACCAGCTGACCGAGAAGATMCACGCCACKGGCCTCAAGGTTGTRCGKCTGACGGCCAAGTCTCGCGAAGCCCTTGATTCGAGCATCAGCTTCCTGACCTTGCACCAACAAGTGGCCAATAGCACCACGCACGTCGAATTGCAGAAGCTAATTCAGCTCAAGAACGAACAGGGAGAGTTGAGCAGTAACGATGAGAGGAAATACAAGACATTGATCAGGCAGTGCGAGAAGGAAATTTTGGGCGCTGCTGATGTTATTTGCTGCACTTGTGTTGGAGCTGGTGATCCTCGCTTGAGTAAGCTGAGGTTCAGGACGGTACTCATTGATGAAGCTACCCAAGCTGCCGAGCCTGGTATGTGGAAGCACTCTATCATATCTGAACAAAAGCTAATTTTCTCTGTCTTCTAGAATGTATGATTCCTCTTATTCTCGGATGCAAGCAGGTTGTCCTTGTAGGCGACCATCAGCAACTCGGTCCAGTCATCATGAACAAGAAGGCTGCTCGAGCAGGCCTGACTCAGTCCCTCTTCGAGCGCCTGGTGCTTCTTGGAAACAGGCCTATCCGACTCCAGGTCCAGTACCGAATGCACCCTTGTTTGTCCGAGTTCCCCTCGAACATGTTCTATGAAGGCACTTTGCAGAACGGTGTCACCGCTCCTGAGCGCTTGAGGAAGAACGTCGACTTCCCTTGGCCGGCCCCCGACACGCCTATGTTCTTCTACCAAAACCTCGGCCAAGAAGAAATTTCGAGCAGTGGTACGTCCTTCTTGAACAGGTGAGTTAATCTACCTCAAAGGTCTGAAAGTGCGGGGCTGACTCGTTTGCAGGACTGAAGCTTCAAACGTCGAGAAGATCGTGACCAAGTTCTTCAAGAGTGGTGTTGTCCCGAGTCAAATCGGTGTTATCACACCGTACGAAGGACAACGCTCCTACATTGTGAACTACATGCAGTTCAACGGGTCTTTGAAGAAGGACCTCTACAAGGAAATCGAAGTTGCCAGCGTCGACGCCTTCCAAGGACGGGAGAAGGATTATATCATCCTGAGTTGCGTTCGGAGCAATGAACATCAGGGCATTGGTTTCCTCAACGACCCTCGGCGTCTCAATGTCGCTCTGACCCGAGCCAAATACGGCGTTGTAATTCTAGGCAATCCCAAGGTTCTCAGCAAGGTGAGGAGACCGGGTGCAGTTGATGTCTAATTAGCTTGCTGATGATCCGCTTTCGAACTAGCATCCCCTGTGGCATTACCTCCTGACCCATTACAAGGAAAAGGACGTTCTTGTCGAAGGCCCCCTCAGCAACCTGCAGCCTAGCATGATTCAGTTCAGCAAGCCTCGTCGATCAATGATGAAGTCCATGGAATACCGACGACATGAAACAAGCGCCAGAGAGTATCTATCGACTTCGGGAATGCCTGTGGACCGTGAGTGGATCATCGATGCTTCTCCGATTCCGACAAACTGACTGAATTTGATCTAGACAACGGCCGTCGTTCTGGTACCCCATCTCGCTTCGATGCCAGCTTCTATCGGGCACACGACACGCTTGGCTACATCCCGTCTGATGCTCAATCCCTTCGCTCCCAGGCGACCTATTCCTCTGGCCTGCCTATGTTCAACGCTCCTGGCCCTTATGGGCCTGGAATGTCTCGTGGAGGCAATGGTGGAAAGCGCAGCACGTACAGTTACGCCTCTTCCATCGTTTCCCAGGATGCAGGGCCCAGTGTCACGGATAACAGCAGCGTTGTCGGCAGTAGCCATAACCTGACCTTCTCCCAGAGCGATCGCCTCCGTCGTCGTTCCTCATTTGGATCGGCGTCGGTGACCGGCACGAGCGATGTGGGCAGCATCTCCCAGTACGACTACAAGAGTCAGGATGACGGCAATGACATGGACGATATGAAGTCGCAATATGCTGGGACACAGTCCGGTGTAACCGTCTTTTAGCAGTCGACGGTTATCACGTCGCTGTCAAGACGTTTTGCCTGATACAGGATTTGCGAAAATTCTCCGTTCGCGTCGAAAGACGGCTGATTCGTCGGTCGTTGTGGCTTGACTCCATCATGAGAAGGCCCATGCGTCCCCTCCCTCATCCCAGGTGGTGACCAGCGGACAGCGTGTACGTTGCTAACAGCATCGTCCCGCTTGTTATCGCAGAGGACGTTTGTGGGCCCTTCTCCCACCACCTTTTTGCGCCCCCCACCCTCACGAACACCCTCAACTATGGCCCATCGTCCCAGTGACCGAAACGAAGGCGATGGAAAGGAAAAGACAGATGTTACAGAAATAGGAAAAAGAGCGGTTTGATATGTATGATGCCCCTGAAGAACTCTTGGAAGCCGACGGTGGTATTTCTTCGTTGCCTGGGCGCTCTCCGAAACGAGTGGTTGGCAACCCGATTCCTGACCCTCGGCACTGCTATGTTTAATTTTGCTGTTTAGCTGGTTTTGAGATTCTGTACATAAGATATTACAGCACGCTGTGGAGTATAATTTTGCTGAATGCCAACAATCATCGCTCGAACGGATTGGCAGGTCCAGGTCTAATTGATTTGCCGAGGTGGGCGAATTCATATCCCATGTGTTCATTCTGCCAAGCGTGGTCCCCCATCACCGCACCGGAGGAAAATGATCCCAAAGTTTGCGACCGGTGTTACCCCTTGCCCTCTTTTACCGTTTTTCCTTCATCTGCTCTCCTTCCCCTTCGTTTCCGACGACGAGGCCGCCTTTCTCTGGCCTCTCCAAGGCATCCCCAAGTCTAGAAGCGGCGCCGAACGATCTCCGACGCAGTCCCTGGGAGCTCGATTCAGAACTGGGCAAGGCGCCGAACACACCTTGTTGTCTCATCTTGGACAAAAGGGTTGATTTACGACAATTTCGAGGAAGACTCGCGACGAAAGACGGCACAGACAGTGCTTTGAGAGCCCACTGCTTCTAGTGCTACGACTCGGACGGATTGGAATTTTGGTTTTCGGGACGGAAGGTGGATTCAGCGGCCCTCGACTAGGATCAACACGCGCGCTACGGGGAGATCAACAGATTTTGCACCACGTACACTGCCCAACTCCCTATATATCCCATCAGGATACTTTTCTTGCTTCATCTGACGATCTACCAGACTCGGTACAAGACCACTGAAGAGGCTTTAATACCAAGGACGGACGGATAGCCCCCCACCCACTACCTACCCACCGCCACGACACTCTCATCACCCACCTCTACATATCCCTGAACGGAACCTATCGGAAAACGATGGCAGAGGGCGAAACGCCAGCGCAGCTCGAGATCGTGTTCTCTAAAGCGCTTACGCTAGAGATCCCGAGCTCCGTGCCCACATCACTCCCCTCATCGCCTCAGAGCTCGTCGCCGACAGGCGTACTGGACTCGTCGTGTGCGACTTCGGCTTCATGCTCGTCCCTCCCTACCCCCCGACGGCCCTCCTTGAACGTCAAGTTCGCTCCGCTGCCGGAGCTTGCGCCACGCAAGAGGCGGTCGACTGCACCGCTTGGCATGGCGGCGAGGGCGCAGCTGGTGAGAAGGCGGCGAGGATATCAAGACCCGGATCAGGGACCGAGATATAATGCAGGGACGAATCCCATGTGGACGGAGGAGGAATTGGCCGAGGCAAGGATGAAGCAGATTGCAGCTGCCATGGAGAAGGAGAGGCAGCGCAGGGAACAGGCCGGGGGCTACGATCCGAACGACCCTCTTGTGGTCCTAGGGAAGAAAATGAAAGAAGCGAGCAAGCAGCTGTGGAAGAAAGTGTCGAAGAAGGACATGAAGGAGGCTGCTGCGCCGACCACGGAAAAAGTGGAGGGTGAGGAGGGTGTGAAGAACGATTCGGAGAACTCTAGTAATAGTTCTCTGGACGGAAAACCGCCATCCGAGCCCGTATCTCCCGAGGTTAGAAGTCGTTGCAACTCGAGTGCCGCTCCTGCGGCCAAAAGTGCGCCAACCCCGAGGTCGTCTACTCCCGTTTCCTCAAAACCTTCGACTCCCATCGATCCTTCTGCGCCCCTGCGCTCCATCCTGATCTCATCACCCCCACCACCACCTCTACCAGAGCGGACTCGGATAGTAGAAGTTGTGCAACAGCAAGTGGATGAGGAAGAACAGGGGGGTGTTTGGGAAGAAGAGATCGACCCTCACTTCCCTTTAAATGCCTCGCAGGCCGAGACTTCATTTGATTCGCTCTCAGTCTCGAAACGCCGGAGCGTAATGCCCAATGTATCCAACTTTACAACGCAATCGTCCTCCTCGTTGGAAGATTGCTCAACGCCCACCAACGCCAATCCTGACGCTGAACTTGATGCCGCCGCTGGACAACCTCCATCAACGATTCAACAAAATCAAGGTCCATAATGACTGACTGACTGTGCATCAATGCCTACGTTCTTTACCATACACTCATATCAACCCTTCCGCTCCTTGCTCTTGCTATTTCTGGTCTTCCTGACAGTCGATTTCTTTTATTGGTTTCGTGGAAAACTACAATACCTTATTCTCCCGGCTTTCGGTTGCCTATTTACCTTCGATCTTCAGTTTTTCTTGATTAGCTATTTGGAATTTGTTGGTTTATATCATCTTCTCTCTTTCCCCTTTCCTACCATTGGCATGTCAGTATGTCTAAACATTTATTGACTCGTCTCTCGTTTGTATATATTATCGTATTTATAAGCGCCACCCCTTCCCTGCTGACTGACTGCTGCATAGTACTTACAAGTACGTTACATACTGCCGACTGCTTTTTTAGCGCTATAATCCTATCAATAATCCGCACTGAATTCTTTCTCTCACTAGCTACTCTCTGTCTCTGTTTTGAGAGTGCTACGAGGGCGCTTGGCTGATCCATGCCTGCCTCCGAAAGTCACGGAGGAATAGATGGTGGCGATACCGGTTGCTTTGACTGGTGGCGGTGCGTTCTTTGCTTGGCATCAACGGAAAAGGCAAACAACGCGACGCGTCGATTTGCAGAGGCTCGCGTTGAGATTCTGGGTTGGCGTTCGACCTTCAACCATGAATTAGCGCTTCATTGTTTCCTCGCGATGACGGTCAGTATAAAGCACAAGATCTACTTGAAGCGCTTGCTGACTCCCTTCACAGGACCTGACATTTTGCTATCTTCACATGACGAGGAATGAGCTCCTCACTCTGGACACCATTGATACACCCGAGTATATCAAAGGAGAGTTGGACGACAATGGTAAGCGGAGATCTATATTTCCTGCATATATATGACTGAATACGTCTACAGAGCTTGAAATTCCCCCTCACATGGTCCCACCAAATCCCGACGACTCCGACAGTGCTCACGTCTGTACGTCTTACAGCATTTCTAACTGCAGTGCACAACCTCATAAGCTTTCCTTGAAACAGATCTGCCTTCCCAAGTGCACCCATCCTACCCCTACGGCAATCCAACCAGCATCAAGCATCCAGCTGTCAAACCCCGCATTCCGTATGACCCCACCTCGAGAGCACTGTTTGAAGACATGGGATTCGCCGGTGGAGGAGTGAATGGCCAATTCAGATGGAAAGAGCTCGCTTTGGATCAGCTACTTCCAATAGATGAGGAGAGAGAAGAGCAGAAACGGGCAGCCCAGGCAAGGAAGATGGCCACTGGAACCACCAGTCATGCACCAACCACACAGCAACGGGGTCAAACCCAGGCCGAAGGAGACAATGAGGATGAGGACGATGAAGACGAGGAGGACGAAGAGGGCGAAGAAGAGGATGAGGAAGAAGAGGATAGCGACGAGGATGATTGAGATGCGCCATAGGAGCCATAGGAGCTGTGTCTTCTGCGTCAGTACCACCCATCGTGTAGTTCCTTCCCCATCGTTATCGTCGATCGATCGTCGACTCGCTCAGACTGGCCCTGCGATACCAGCACTGGCAGCAGACGACACAAAGGACGGTTGAGTTCGGATACAATGCAGAACAGCCACAAACAACACCAATGATGCCGACAACTGCAGGACCGGCGCCAATGCTCTCAACAGCGAACACCCATCATGTCCAGCGACGACACCTCATCTAACTCACCCGTTCGCGATATGCTTGGGACCAACCTCATCCCATCCAACATCCAAGTCAATCAAATCAGAGCCTTTCTCGAGGCACCCCTCAACGAGCTGGGCGCGCTCAACCGCGAGGTCGCCATTGCTCAGCGTGTTCTGGATGCCCTCCTCGCCAAGCAGAGAAAGCTTAGCGGGCAGATCGAAGCGCACCAGGCCCTCATTCATCCGATGCGCCGACTTCCCAAAGAACTTCTACAGGAAGTCTTTCTCCACTGCCTCCCCTCTGAACACCTTCCAGTAATGAGCGCATCTGAGGCGCCGATCCTGCTCACCCGCATATGCCGTCCATGGCGCAATCTCGCACTATCGACACCGGCCTTGTGGTCCTCAATCCATATACCTATTCCGAGAGGCAAGAACGAAGACGAGCACCATGAAGCCACCGATGCACGTTTGGAGTGCCTCAAGTGGTGGCTCAAGCTCACCAAGGACACCCGCCTTACAATCTCCCTATATTGGCCCAATACCCTCCGCTACGCGTTTGGAACGGAACATATATTCCCCCAAGCTGTGATCGACTACTCCACCCAAATACGCACTCTCGAACTGGACCTCCCGGACGACGTATACTCCATGTTTGCGAAATTGTCGGATTCGGAGCTCCCCAACCTCGAATCGGTCGTGCTTCACCTACCCGTTCCCCCTGGACATCCAACACGCGGTACTCGAGCTCTCAGTGCACGTTTGTGGCGCGCACCAAAGTTGAAGAGAGTGGTGTGGGAATCGGTGGACGATGATTTCCTTCGGTTACCTCTGCAGTGGCAGCAAATGGAGGAGATTGATATTGGTGCAAGTTCAATGGTGCCTTTGAGCTTCTTCAGCTCTACCGATGCGTGCGGTCTAGTCGAGGCATGTCCTAACCTCACGAGGCTCAGGATAAACTTGACTGTGTATCCACATTCGAGGCTGCCTCCTGGATTTGGGGGCCAGGCGCCAGTGGAGACTCTCTCCCCGTCCTCGACCGACTCGGATGGTACGACGAACTCGGTACCTCAGAGGAGTCCGATCGTTTTGCAGTACCTGACGACGTTGGATTTGACGGATATCTACCTCGACCATGCTTCGCCTATATTTTTGGAACACCTCCAGCTCCCCGCGCTTACAACGCTCAGCTATAAACTCGTCCCYCTTCCTATTCCCCTCCCAGACCAACACCCGCTCATCCGTTTCCTTCGTGCCCAGGTGCACCATCCGATCGGCATTACGAAGTGGAAGATTGAGACTACCTCGATGACGGGAGTGGTGTTCATCGAATGTTTGAAGCTCATGCCGCTGCTCAAACATCTGCATGTGGAGGATTCGAGGTCGTTGGGACATAATCCCGAGTCGATGTGGGGTATTGATATTAGTCCCAGCGATTATCATTTGCAGGAGCTGTTGCCGATCTCTGTAAGGAGGAGGGAGGAATGGGGGTATCATGATATGGGGAAATTCAATGAAATAGACTCGGATGAGGAGGAGGGGGATGACAAAGATGTGGGGATCGTCAACTTGGACGAAATGGCGATGGAGGTCGAGGAGCCAGCCGGTGGTGGTTCGAGTGCTGAGGTTCCCCTCGTCGAACCCCCAGTGGAACAGGAAGAAGCGACGACAGGGTTGGAATTGGAAACCTTGACCCCATCTCCACCCGACGCAGAAGTCGGAACAGGCAAACGCACTCCACTCTCCCGCATCTCGGTCGCCATCCCTGTGGATACTAGCGACCTTGCAGCGGAAGAATCTGAATGTCTCTGCCCACACCTCGAGACTTTACGCGTTGACCGCGCGTCATTCACGTCCAAAGGTTTGAGGACGTTCGTGAAAGCGAGGCTGGAGTTGGCCGGTGTGATTCAGCGGCAACAGAATTTGCATGATTCGAGTGGGCCGTCCTCGCCCTCATTCGTCTCGGCACCTTCGTCCCCTATTCTTCCTACCTTACCCTCAAGCCCGATAACTCACCACAAGCCGTTTGGGAGTGGTGCTGGTGCCGGTGGGATTGTTGCCTTGCAGAGCATCCAGGTCGGGTTGGTTTACCCTCGGCCGCCATCACCACCTCGTGATGATACTGGAAACCGTGACGGGGACGCTGAAGGCGAAGAAGATCTGGAGAGCGAGCTGAGGACGATGGGTGTGAACGCGAAGCTTCTGTATAGGCAGTCCACTGCGACGCCTGTTAGGAGGCGAGGTGTGAGGAACGATGCGAGGGATGGAGTCAGAAGGGTGGTGGGGTGGAGATGACTCGAGGTTTGCTGTTTAGGCTGCTCATCTGTCGCGCTTCATTACTTTCAAATTTGTATTTTATCTGTAAGTAATACACAGTTTATATCGAACTGGAGTGTTTCCTGGGCTTCTTTCAAAAGTATTTTCGTTCGCTATGGCAAAGAGAACAGCAATCGGCCGACGTTCAACCGAGCTCGGACTCGGGCCCGAGGGAGTCCTAATCTAAACTCTGACGCCCCAGGTTCGAATCCCGCAGAGGTACTTCTTTTCCCTCAACCATCACCATCTGAATTGGCTTCCCCATCCTCGTCCCTGGTTACTGCCAGCCATCCCTGGTCGCTGGAGGAAAACCGATCCGCGGAATAACCTGAATCGTCTGCTTTGCTTCCCCCGGGAGCGGAAGGTATAAACTCGCCTCGGAGGATACATGATGTATCAGGGAAATCCGTCGCCGACTCGGAATCCTTTCCCGATTGTACTCAGACTATGTACATAGTCGCTTCACTCAGACATCCTGATGTCCAGTGGCGACCAGATTATAGATATGTCAATTAGCTCGACCGTCTCGACCCACCGAGTACGTACATATTTGATTGATTGTCTACAAAAGCGCCTTACTCTCATCGCTTCATAGATTCCACCGAGGGGTATGTAGTATCTTGCGACCAGGTTACGCTCCTGTGCTCCCGTGCAGGTCTCACGTTATGCGAGGGATCGCAATTGGAATGAATCTCCAACACACACAAAAGAGTATTGTTCTTGCTCATCAAAACGCTGCTCCGTCGTTCTTGTTCTTGTTCTGGGATGGAGAGCATTCCGTCAGTCCTGTATAACAAGGAGGACGACGACCATATCTACCCATCATGAATAATCGTGGGGGACAATCAGCTCTCTCCTGCTCAAGCTCCGGTCTCCATGAAATCCTGTCTCCATTCCTTGGAACACACTTACGTCGTAACCTGCTGAAATATGCGGCTACTTCCAAGCTCCCTGCCATTGTCTAGAACTGGCCGCTGATGATTTGGGGTCAACAATCCCCTCCGTGGCGTGTTCAGTGGGTCATCGAGACTTGTACTTGTGACCCTCCGCCTTCTCACCATCAACAAACCGGCTCCATGGCCACATGAGAATTCTCTTGTCAGACCAACAAAGCTGACTGGGATCTCTTGTTCTCGGGTCCCGCGTGCGTATATGGTGATTTGTGCACTGGCAAGCCCAAGATGCGACGTCGGACTCGGAGGTGGTTTTACATGGCCTCTCTGTTTCCATATCTCGCTTGCGGTAGGGGGTGGTTCCTCATGGCTGCAGTGCTCTCCTATGCTCCCTCTTTGGGAATTTTAGGTTTGTCGCTTGCGAGCAGGAGAACACACCTACTTGCTGGGTAAGGATCTGCATTTGATGGTTTCTTTCGAACTTGGGAAGGAGAAGAACGACGGTGCTTGTTCACTTCTCTTGCTTCAGTTCTTCCCTCCGCTTCGCTTCTGTTCTGATAGCAGAACTTGGGATGCGTGCCAGTGCGCCAAAACCGGGGGGACGTAGCCTGTACTGACCCGTATCGCGACGACACCCGTAGTGAGCATTGGTGATGATGGTCGGCGAGTTGTGCAGAGATGGCGAGATGAAGTATGTAAGTCTTCGAGTTACGATATTTAGCCTATGTGAAACGCACTGTATGTACTGATCACTGCTTGCGTACCACAGAACAAACTTGGAGGTCAAACTTTCCATTCCCAGGAATTTGCAAGTGTTGGACGACATAGGACAGTGCCACCGATATGAATCCACGAACCCTTCGCTCGACCTTCTAATGCGGCAGGGCATCGCTATCAATTGATAACGGTCGAAGAACTCACCCTCTGCGCATCCCTCGACGATTCAATGGCTCCACTCTTGATCGAGAAGGACGCAACGCCGCCTCAGCGTCGACGACGCACCGAGGAATGTACGCTCAATTGAACTCAATTGAACTCAACAATCCTGGGTACTGTGCTCGGACAAAATAGAAGCCGTGTCACCTGCGAAGAAAGGCAGCGACGACGAGAAACGTTTTCTCGTCCACGCGAACTTGACCTTAACGGCAAACCGCTCGGCTACCCCAACATTTACTAATGGAATCGATTGCTTCAATTCATTGTCGTCGAAGTTCTCGTAAGGTGAGTATCTTTGGAGTACGAGCCACATGTGCGTTGTGAACAGGTGCGTAGACCGTGGTTGATGGTGGCTTAGAGTGCAATACAGTTGTGATACATTCGACCTAGGCATCAAGTTCTTTTTCCCTGCAGTCAGTCATTAAGGTGGGTATTAATGCGTAAATGAGGTTCATGCGTTCCTGGAGAAGACAGGAAGACATGTTTCAGGTGGAAGGGTTATGTCATTATTATAGAGTGCGAGAGTTTGCTGCGAGATTCGGACTTGGAGTCTCGAGCAAAGGCTGGTTCATACGGGGAACTGTCAGGTGAGTGAAGCTATTGGTGTCCATCTTGATTTTATTGAGATAAAGTTATTTAGCTTCGTGCGTATGTAGGTTGTCAAAGCCATGATCGACGGCGACGTCTCGACAATCGTGGATGCCACCAATTGATATTTCATCTTGGTTAAATTGCCAATACTCAACGAGCCTCGCACAAACTCCTTGGCCAGAATAGTTTAAACTGTGGGGCGTCACTGTCGTCGTCATTCCGAAGTATCAGCCAGGACCATGCGCACCGTATGCTCTTGGGTCGGTCCATAAGCACACACACACGTACATTTCCGATGTCTACCCCAAGTCGCCTTGATCTCGCTGATACAACAGAATTCGGAGCCTTTGTGAATATTGTTAGGTGTACGTCATTTTACGTGACAACCTGTACGAAAATCGGAAATTGACTTCTTGATTTATTTTATGTGGAAAGCGAAGAACTTAGGAATGGAGGCGAGATACTGAACATCTGGATGACGTCCTCGTCCAGCTGAACAGGAATTCGCCAAGGACCCTATCGATCGTAGGGGTCTAGCGTCCCGAGCAATGTCACTGGAATGTAAACTCTATACAAATGAATGGCAAACCAGTTCGTAGCGCGCTTCATACAAGGTAACCAAGGTCCTGGTGAATGGTGTGGGCTAGCCGGCGACCATGGTATCACTGCGCAGCCGTAGGTGGTGACCCACTGTGTTTCCGGATTCGTACGGCTGCGACGACACTCTACAACTTCTACATCTACACATGTTTTGTGATAACATATCACTCGACGGATATAGAATAGAGCGCTTAAACAAGTCTGATTGCAAAGCACTGAAAGCGAATAAGTCTAGGGGATTTGGCCTAGTGACGGATGGTCTGCCGGGAGGCCAGTGCCAGTCGTGATCACACCCAAAGCGGCGCGGCGCGTGCAACTAAATTGACGCGTCGAAGTTCAGAGGCGGTTCCGTAGAACGCGTCGCGCGACGCGTTTTCGGAAGATTACCCTTTTCGAGAGCGGGCTGTGGGTGCTTCTTACATTCCAAAGTTATTAGCGGGAGATTAACTTGACTTGGGATAGGCTTTCGCTGCATTTTATGTTCCGGAGATCGTCTCTGTAATTTGGGACTTACCCTGGAGCGCGGGTCTTTGCAATCATTCCTTCTTCTCCCGGGTCATAGAGTATCACATACTTCGTCCCCCAACTCCGCAAGTGATCGAGTAAAGGCATTGAGTGAAGGGAAGTTTAATCCAGACCTCCCCAGACTCGTGTACTTCATGGTTCCCATAGTATCAGCGCTCCATCGCTGCGAATTGGGATGGCACAGCCCATGATCATTCATAGAAGGGTTCTCGTGACGATTAATGATATGGAGAGATGGCTTACAAGGTCGGGTAATCTGACCCACGCGTCTGGTGCTAGAAGGAGAGGGTCCCGTAGAGAGCGCTGGCTTTTATTTTTATGACGTCTTTTACAGCTTGGGGTGGACAACGACGACGAAGGGATCGAGCCCTGGCTGCTATCGTAGTGCAACACTCTTTACGATATAGGTCGCCATAGTAAGGCCCGTGGTTCTGAGCCTTTGAATCGTTGTAGTTCTTTGACCGTTGGCTTGGTATCTGGGTTTCGAACGGAGAACAATAACAGCAGGACCGACCTAATCGCAGCCATCATTCTGATTAATTGGATGGCTTGCATGCCTACTATACCTTTACATTCTACGGAGGATATTGTCCTTATCACTTGATGCCACTCGTTCTCAGAGCCGTCGGCAACCTAACCTCTGGTAATCATGGGGCTGAAATGAGGAGGGATGCTGTGTCTCGGCTGGTTCTCCTCGCTCCTATTCTACCTGCGGCGCTTTCGACAGGCGTCATTTTTCCTGAAGGAAGGCAAGTTAGCCCCAGTCGCCACTCGAATAAAAGAGATCTAGCCAATAGGGGAGTGATGCCTAGATGTGACGAGAGATGGATGGGCCACGCTGCAATTGAGATCACGTATGTCTTTGGCTTGAAAAGCCATCGCCCTGACCGGGGGAGATCGATTACACCATCGGCGGTGGGCCCACGACCGGCGAGCCCAGGAACGAAGAGGGCAAGCGAAGGCGTCTCCCACTTCCAAGCGCGTCGGTACGCGTGTTAATTGGAGATGGGAGATCGGCTAAGCGCACCGTAGTCACGCTAATTAAAGTCTCGAAGACACCTGCAATCTGCGAAACTGCACGCGTTTTTACGCGTCTTTACGTGTATTTTCACTAGTAAAAGGCTTTTTCTGATAGGAAACGCGTCGAGGAAGGCGAGGAGGAGAAAGAGGCCACGTAAATGGGCGATTCTACCTGATGGACCATCGGGCATCACCGTGTGAGCTTCCATTACTAGTGATCCGTGGGCAATTCTTGCCATGAGGCAATCGTCGGCGATAGTCTGCTTGCTACGCCCAGAATAGGCCGGATTTTGTGGAGAAATGAGTGGCCATTCTGAGAATGTCGTCAGCGGGAGGAACGTCGGCCATAGATCGTCGTCTGGGGGGAATAGGGACCTCGCGATTGGGGAGCTGAAACCGCCATGCGTCTTGGGCTTCTCTCTCGACGTGAATGAAAGGCTGCGACGCGTGAACTAATTAGCGAGTGCTGACGCGCCCTAGCCGAGCTGGGTGCAGATGACGGCGACCATGACGCGAAGCAACTTGCTGCCAAGCTAGGCAGTTCGGATTCTGGCCAGTACGTACGCTCTGTAGCGCGATTATCATACTCGTAGACAGGCGCTATGGCCGTTGGAATCTCGTTTGTGTACGCTGCGGTGAGCGCCCCTGGCACAGACACTAGAAATGTCGAAATTGCAGGGCAATATTGGCTATGTCTGTGTGATAATAGTGTTGGATGGAGAATTGAGAAGCATGATGGGGGCGTTGGGACATATGCCGTTTGGGCTGATGCTCGATCCAGATGAAGGTTGTCATCGAAGCCAGCGAAATCCCGAGGTGAAATTGGACCCTACAACTGTGTCCGACCGTGATGGCCTTGTACTCTGCGAACGGGAGACGGCGCTGGATATGTAGGACTGGGAGCACTGCAAATTTATGGACAGCCGGCCAGGGAGATCGACGGCGATGATATGTCTGCACAGACATAATTAAATTGGATAATTATATGTCGAGAGATCCTCCAGGCGATCCGGGCTGAAAATAAGATATTAGCGTGTACTTCCACAGATGTCACATTACATCAAAAATTATATAAATCAGAATCCGCTTTTCACGCTTTTTCGTGAGCTCCCTCCCCCTCTCACACCCTCCCTACGCCCTGCGCTGTAGCCTGCCCGTCGTCGTCCACGTCGTCGACAGCCCTTTCCTCACCGTCTACAGCAGCGCCCAATGCCTTCGCTCCGTCGCACCACCTCGTCTCCCGCCGTCCGCTCTTCCCCCTACTCCAGCGCCTTGAATGGTGTCCAGGTTGCAAGGGGACACGGGCACAGGAGATCCTCTGGATCGGATACCATTGGAAGGCGTGTGCTTGCCGACATCGAATGGTGGAGAGTGACAGACGGCCAGTGCGACCCCAGTGCTGGCGACCAGGGGTTGGAGGACCACACCACCGACGACGACCAAAACGGCGTCGGGAGCCCCATTGCTGGAGTTTCTTTCCTCAATGTTGATTATGGTGTTGACCACCTATCTTGGCCACCGGCCACGCCAGTGAGCTCGACAGAGGTACGTGATCCCGTAGCCATTGGGTGTCGAGATAGTGCCTGACCTGTTCATCAACGCCTTGGTCTCSCCTTATGCCCGCTCCGCTATGTGTTTCACGTTTCCCCCCCCCCAGGCCTCCTCTGCCTTGCCAACTGCTGAGTTTGCTGCACTCTCAATCGTACCCCGAACGCCCCCGTCAAGAGCGTGTGCGCTTGAGAACGCGTCTGCAAGCTCGTCGTTGGAGTCGACTCCTGAGCCCTCATTCTTCGCAACCGAGAGGTTGCGCTTCTCGGACATGGACACAATGTACTTTGAGGACGACTTTGCTCTCACTCCACTGACATTTGGCCTTCCGAGCTTCCCTCCTGCGCTAGCTCGCGCGCACACCTTCGCCGACTGCTTCTCCCTTCAGGATGACTATTCCAGCTACGGTGGTCCCCTGCTACTCGCTCCCAGTCTCGTTTGCTGAGCGCGCACGACTAGCAAGGGGATTGCTACCGTTTTGCTGCGGTCGGAGTTGTCGTTTCTATTCCTCCTTTATCGCGCATTCCACGCGCGCCACAAGCTCACATCAGCAAGTCTTCGTTCCATCATTTCTCCTGCACCCGCGCACCCCACCTTCATCGCATTACCTTGGGCCGACGACAACATCAACCAGTCGCCTCATCACTCGACCGACAGCCTGCGGTCATTTTGCATCTTTCAACCCAGCATCTCTTCTTTTACTTACTTCTTGCGTACCCCACTTTCTATCCTCGCAACGTTGCACGACATTACGTTTTACGACCACCGACCTCATCAAGACCCAAAAGGCTGTAGAACCCGCTCAGCGCGTCTCTTTATCAGCAACAACATCTATACGCGGTCCCGGATACGTGTCAACCCCGTTCGGCGTTGGATATTATTTCTTCTACTCTTACTCCGCTTTCACTTCTGCGGCATCCACATCCACGCAATTATCCATCAATTGGCACACATCCATTAGGACAATTGACGCCATTTACGACACCATTGCACTTTCTGTTCATGTCACATACACTTTTTAACGTTTTCCACTTCATTATTTCTCTTGATGTTTTTTATTTTTGCACGCACATTACGCATTTTTATTTCCTTTGCACGCATTTCCCATTTATTTTTTGCAACTTTTTCCACGTCGTTCTCATCTGGGCTTATCTGTTGCTCTCCCCTTTTTTCAGCTCTCTCTCTCTCATCATTGTAACGATTAGATTATGCATCCCTCTCTCGGTCTCCCTGTCCCTCCGCCACATATGTTGTCCTTTGCAATCTGCTCTCGAATCTCAACTAACATACAATTCACACAATCCCCTTCCTACTTTTTGACGACGCCTTTACGAATACAACGAATTGTTCATACCACCGCCTCAAGCCCCTTCAGCCTTGAAACAAAACAAGAGACGGGGAAGCCCTATGTCCGCGTGGTCACGGCCCCTTCACCACTGTGCATTCGACTCCCAATCTTCTGGCTTCTGGCCTACGGTTCCTTTCGTTCAGGCATTGTTATTCTTTTCTTTATCCATCCCCTTTGCCAAAAATTCACAGTTGCTATTGCAATWAAAAAAGCCGGGTGCTAAATCCCTTCTTACCTCCCCGCTCGCTCTCCGTTCTATTCCTTGTGGATCTACGTCTATACACCACCCCTCTTCCTCCCTCTTTCTCTTCCTTCTCTGTCTAGATCAGTCGGCCCCCCTCTATGCCCACTGCCGCTCGCTCAAGTTCCCTTCGCAACCGACCGAATCCTCAACGCTTCTCCGACCGACGCCCTTGTGCCTGGCAAAGTCCTTGTTCTTTTTGACCAGTGCTGGCGTTTGTGGGTTGTCAGTTGTCATTGGGCGTCCGACGACGGATCCACCTGTTGACGTTCAGAACTGTTGTTCTTCTCGTTTTTGACGTTTTGACGTCAGGTGGAGCTTGCTGTCGGCTGCTCGGACGACGGATGAAGAGAAAAGAAGAGACCCACGCTGTGTAGTCCACACTGGCGCCTACAACTGGAACCGGGATGGTCGATCGATCGTCCGTCCCCCCCTACTTCGAGCTTTAGGATTGCATCCGGGCGAGCGGATTACAAGACCCTCTTCGTATCTGCTTGCTTGTCGTTTTACTTCGCTTTGTTTCTTTCTATTTCGAATTTGTCCCTTGCTTTCTTTGTCGTCGATAGAATCTCTGTTAGCTGTGCACCGTTTTCTAAAATTGCTCTGAATCTCGTTAGTTAGTCATGCTATCCGTGGGGGTCCCTGCTGGAATCTACATAGGTCTATCAATGTTACCAGAATAAATATATTTGACTTGAATTTGTCGACCTATTGCAAGCGGTATTCAATTGGAGTCAAAAATATCCACTTTACACAGCTAGTTTAATTGTAGTTGGATGCATACCAGCTTCACCTACGATCTAGGTACCACATGGTTTCCGACGGTCGGTACTCCTGCAGCAGCGCTAGCCCCCGAGGGCCAAGGATCCCCTCTCCCTCATCCTTTAACTACTCAAGGATTAATGAGATGGGATTGCGTTATAGTAATAGTATTACAGCCAGTGTTCGGTTTGTATGAGTAGATAGATCCTCGGTATCAATGTCATTTTTTTAATATGTACATACTCCAATGATGCATACATACATGCTGTACCTGAAAGCGCCGCGCGCCAACGTTCCAACCCGCCAACTACATATAGTCCGTGGCCTACATGGCCTTCGCGGGTAGATACTGCACCTGCCGACGTCAGCAACGTTGTCACCGTCGTCGTCCCATTACCACACACGGAGCTCCTTCCCTTTAGTAAAATTATGTACAACACTGAATTCATTTTGTGGGTCGAGAGGACGACGTATGAAACGAACGTTAACGGTAATAGGACCGGCGTTACACTATCCCCTGTCAACTGTTTTCATCTTATCAAGGGGGGGGAGTTTTGAGATTGCACGTCAACGGGTCGAGACGTCGACGGCCACCGACTCTTCTGTCCTTACATACAAATAACAGATCGACAGATGTCGTCCTGTACAGAGAGCGGTGGCGCCCTTGATGGCGCGCAGCGTGGCGAGCAATAGTGATGTGGGTGGTATGCACAAAATAGAGCTGAGAGATGCTCTGGGCTCTTGACGGAAATCACGGCGTAGAGTTCCAACCGCTGTTGCAATCTCGTGGCGAAATGCCAAAGTACAGCACGCTATTTCCGTTATCTCGTGGACATGGACATGAGATATGGAAGGTACTTAACAGGACAAAGCGCCTACCTCCTCTTCCAAGTTCCCCCTGTGTGATCGAATCTCTCCCCCTCCAACGCCGATAGAGAAAAGAAAAAGGGCAACCGTTTCAGTACCATCTCGAGGTCTCATCTCATCTGTCTATTAGCAAGGTACGAACTACATAACGGGATACATACGGTCGGAAAATGATGGAGCACGATCGCATGGCCAAGGACGCGGAAAGACACATAGAAAACAGATTATTATAACGCCACACCACTATCTACCCTCGCTGACCGAGCGCAACAGCAGGCGTGGAGGCGTGAATGTATTGTTCTTGAATGTAGCCACCCTCACCATTCTTCCTGTAATAACAAAGCGATCGGGAGTAGGGGTCGTGTTCGTGTTGCGAGGCAACGATGACCGGTGTGGTACATAGAGAGCCTAGAAGAGAACGAAAATACGGCGACCTAAAAAAACGATCTGGAGTAAAACAACCGTTGATTGGCATGGTACGAGCGGAACAGCTGGATTGGGGAAAAGAAGTAGATGGAGTGGGTGCTGATAGGGAGCTATAGGCAGGGGAAGTCTTGCCCGCACGCAAGAAGAAGCAGACGAATCCGCTGAACGGGAGCTGATGACGCCGTAGATGTTCATAAAGGCTCACACTCTATCATATGTAGAGCATATGTAGAGTGCAAAGCTTGGCCAGTGGGAAGAGATTGAGTCGGCTGACTCGCAGTCGAAGGTGAGGTGAGTGTACGGCAATGATATCGGCAGATGGGGGAGGAAGTACGCGGGAGCTCGAGGGGTTCGAAAGAATTTGCGCTTTCGCGGAAAACGTAGGGGTCCACACTGAGGATGTCCAAAACCAGGGCTTTCCACGACGGTGGCTGCGTTTGGTGAGAAGACGACAATCATATCGGAACGGCGAGAGGGAAGGCGGTGGTGGAGGGGAGGACGGGAGTTTTGAGAGGCCACGAGTTCGCGGAGAGCAGAAAAATGGTGAAATTGCAGTCGAATAGCTTGCCCCCAAAAAGGGTTCTGAAACTAGACGGTCGTGCGGACATCCTCTCCGTATAAATTAATTCGAGTCGACCGTGGTCTGCTTGGGAACATTCACCAAGATGACCAGCAGTAGCGAACGAGCGGCTGAGTGAAGAAACATGCAGGAAGACCCATGGGGACTTCCTCACCGTCTCATCCCACAAACCGTCGCAGGCCCAGCGACCTTACTCCAAGGCGACGGCGCCAACGGGCCATATCGAATCACCGTATGCAACGCAGGCACCGGCCTCGGCTTCACCTCCTGCTGCCGTGACTGCTGATACTGAGCAGTGGGCGGGGGCTGCGGACCGGGTCCACGCTGCGCGGGTGCAGCGTGTTGGGGCGGTGGAGGCCCAGGAGGCTGCCCCTGCCTCACTTTCCACGCATTCCGGATAGCATTCGATCGAGCCAAGAGCGCGTCCTTCTCGACTCCGTCGGCGATACTCTGGATGATGTTTTCGACGACGCTGCTGTGGTTTCCGTGAGGTTTGTCGTCTCTGAATCGCATCATTTTCCAGCCGTCGACTGTGGGGTCCCAGTGGACTTCAACGATGCGGTCGTCGATTTGTTCTCCTGTTCGCTTTAGTCTGTAAAGAGATAGCGATAGACAGAGAGAGACAGAAAGAGGGGGGGAAGAGGGGAGCAGTCAGTGAGTGAGTAGGTGGGTGGAGGTAGAGAGAAGACACGTACGCCTCCCATTCCCCGTCCGTGACCCGCATATAGTCGTAATGTTCGTACTTCGCATTGTTGCGCTCTCCACCATGCCAGATATACAGCAAGAAGAAAGGTTTCGCGAGGAAGTCTGGCTCTTTAGGGTTATTAGGCGACGGAGGGAACCGTAGGACCAGTTTGAAATCTATCGAGTTCTCAGAGGGGGGTTTCCACTTGAGACTGCACAAGCATAGAAACATTAGTTAGTTAATGGTTGAAGTGGATGGCAGAGATAAGGAAGACGAACATATTTTGATCCGTCGCAGGCAAATACGGTGTACTTACACACGTATAAATGAGCCCATCGTTGCCGTGTTGAAGGTTAGGTATATCGACGTTGAACACCTTGTCGACGTGGTACGCCAAGTTGATATCCTTGACCTTGATATCGAAGGGCTGGAGTTCGGCCATTTGGGGATGATCTTGCTTCATCCGATTGTACGGACGGAAGAACCATTCTTTCAGTCTCTGAAAGGTGGCGAGTGTCAGCTTGGAGTGGCACGACGACGTAGAGAGTTGGGAGGAGAAGGGCAGGAAGATGCAAAGGGGGACGGACGGCAGAAAGACCACTCACCCCATACCGCTTATCCAACGTTTTGCTCATAACATTCTGGTCGTCGATAACCAGACAGTCAAACGCCAGGAACCTCAACGTTTTCTGTAGACCGAAAGCCTATAAGCCCTTCCACATTCATAGAAGGAAGTTTAATTTGGCACACCTGTCCGGTCTTTCGGTCCGTATCAAGCACCAGCTCTCCGTCAATCAACGAGTTTCGCAAATTCTGTCTCGGGTCTTCGTGGTGGGGGAAGCAGAAGCCGGTAATCTCTCGGTACGAGTTGTGTCGGTCAATCTAGGTTCAAAGCAATCCATTTCGTGAGCACAGATAGCCCTCCGTCGAGCTAGTAGCAGCCACGTACGAGAAAAACGGCCTGGGTGTTCGACGCAGGGTCATACGCAATTAAGAACAAGACCCGGACCCCATCCGACTTTTCGCAGACCCAGAAACTAGGAGTAACGGGTGGTAAGATCGTTGTGATTTGTGGCAATAATTTCAAACGGAACCTACTCAGACTGCTCCAATTTCAAAAGGTCTTTGACTCCGAAACTGACCGGCTGGCTTCCAGGAAACCTAGAGGGTGTGTTAACAGCCTTCCTTTGCTGTTATACCATAGTTTCTATACCTTTCGTGTTCCAAACCGCACAGTCTTGCGACGTGACCTTTGAGCCATTTTTCCTGCTCCGAGAATCGAGACACTAGTTTTCCTGGAAGGTCAGGGACCGAGGAGGACATGGTGGACAGGAGAAAGGGTCTGTGAGTCAAATAGCGCTCGTTCTCCTTTCGGAAAAGGCCCCTGCGAATCTGACGTAATCAACCTCATTTCCCAACACGCGTCGCCGTTGACCACGATAATGATCACGATAATGAGCCTCATGTTTCGGGGAACAACACACAGAGACAGAGAGAGAGTGAGTGAATGCTTATTTGCGTTTGAGATTAAAATGTACACAGTGGGACGGTAGGTAAAACACTAGCAATACGAAAAGGAGGGAATGGTATCGGCGCTCATCGGTCCTCAGCCCATTCCTGTCAAAAAGCATTCATGAGCATCGATGGACAGCAGTTTCAATAGAAGCAGGTCAAAACTCACGTTCTCCTTCTTGATTTGAGCCTAAGAAACGGAGAAAACAAAGTCTTAGCTCGGACCACAACAAGAACAAAAAGAACGAGAAACCGTACCTCTTCCTCAGGCGTGAAGTCGTTGACGATGTTGAAGAGTTTGCGAATCTCCTCGGGGGTCTTGCCCTTGATCATGTTGGCAACAGTCTTGCAGCCGACATCACTGCCAAGATGGTAAAGCATCAATATGCGCGCCCGCCCGCAGCAGAGCCCTGTAAAATCCACGTACAGCAGTGACTTGATGTCGAGGTAGTTGGCGGCCAGGATGATCTCAAAGAGCATTTCCTGATCGACGCTAATGAACTTCTGGTCCCACTCGCTGATGTCGGTTGTCCTCTTGCGAGTCTCGTCCTGATTCTGATCAGCATCTGCTGAGGGCAAGGGCTCGCCGCGGTGGTGTTCGCAGTACTCCAAGACCTATTAGGAGCAAACGCGTGTGTGTCTGAGATCGAGGCACAGAGCTAAGACGACTTCATATTCGCGTACCTTCTTCAGGACGCTCGAGGAGACGTTAGGCAAAGGAATGGGCTGGTCAGACTCGCCGACATCTGGGGTGAAAAAAGAACAAGCGCCGTCAGCGCAAGTAGCTCAAGATGGACCTTCTAAGCGATCCCACCCTCGAGCATGTTCTTGATGAGCACGCTGCGCTCGACGACCTCCTTGTCGGCGTTGAACTGCTCGTTGTCAGAGGTGACGAGGAGAACCATTTTTGACGATAAAGGGTAACAGGAGGGCTGATGGAGTTGGTGATCTAGAAAGAGCTGTGTGGCACAGCAACTGAGCCTTGCGCGTTACTTTATAAGGAGCTGTCTTGTGACCTTTCGGTAAATGCCGGCGTCCCCGAACTGTCCTCCGCCACGAATTTTGACTCGGCCAGCGCTTCTGACGGGCAGTGTTCCTAGCAATCTCATCATCATGTCTTTTGTGACTCGTATAGGCCTGACGGCCAAGAGTCCCTTCTCATTATTCGGTGCGTACCCCTGGCCACAGTCACAAAAACTAGCATACTGACTCGCATTGTTTCCAGGCCTCGGCGCGGTCCGTACGGCAACCAAGCGTGCTGGAGGAACCGTACACAATCATGGTGGCTCGCCAGGTCAGCGTCTGGGAGTCAAGAAATTCTCTGGTGTGTGGCCTTTGATTCATTGTTGACGTTTGCTCAACTATTGTAACACGTATAGACCAGTATGTGATCCCTGGAAACATTATTGTGCGACAGCGAGGGACATTATTCCACCCTGGTCAACACGTAGGCACCCTCAACAACGATGACAATAGCAATGGTCTAACAACCGTATTCTTTCCTGCAGGTCAAGATGGGACGCGACCACACCTTGTACGCAACCGTTCCTGGCTTCGTACGGTTCTACAAGGAAAAGTGGATGCGGGGCGAACGGAGATTCGTTGGTGTGGTTCTCGAGAAGGGTGATGTCCTTCCTAGAGACGAAGCTGCTCGTGGAACCAGTCGTTACTGCGGTCTCGTGGACCTCAACGCTTTCAACTCGCAGCAAGCTTCGACACATTGACCTGCGTAAAACCGCCGTCTGTCTACCGCCCCCAGGTTCTGTCACCCGCAGCCACCTACGTATCAAGCTCTGCGCTGCACTCTACTGTACATCACTAGCCCATTAATCATCGGATACCGTTATTATTCAATTCGCCACACTACAGCGAATCCGATACACTACTGTTTGGTCAGACCGGGGACTTAGACTTAAACGGCTGAAGATGGGATTCTCGGTCGCAGCTCAGATAGCAATAGAAAAGCGTGTATATTCCCGCAGTCATGAAAAAAAAAACCCAGATCTATCAAGCAAGCTCAAGATACCGTTCCACTATAATACATAAAAACCCATCAGCCTCATGCTCAAAAATCATTCAAAAAGAGAGGAAAAAACTTTACCTTCCCAATTCGTAACAGCCTCGTTCCAAAGCTTAACCTCATGCTCCCTCGTCCCTCCATAATGCTCCACAAACTCATCCCCAAGTACCTCCCTGGCCACACTATCTTTCCCCATCATCCTCTCCGTCGCACTCTCCAAACTCGCTGGGAGCATCTTGACTTTCCCATTCTTCTTATCCTCCAACGTGAAATGGCTAATCGGGGGACCGGGCAAAACTAGCTTCTTCTCAATACCTCTGATACCTAAAAGGAATATGGCGCTCAGAGCAAAGTAAGGGTTCATGTCTGCTCCGGGGATCCGGACTTCAAATCTAGTTGCGGATGGGGGGCACGATGGTGGGGAGATAATTCGGATGGAGGCCGCACGGGAGTCGTAGCCGTACGTGACTGCATTCGGTGCCCAGAAGGCTTCCCCGCCTACGAGGCGCTTGTAGCCATTGATCGTTGGTACTAACTGCGGGAGAAGAGAGGGGGAAAAAGAGTTAGTACGAAGATTCAAACGGAGCACGGTAAGTATTGAAATTGCAGTTACCAATGGTAGGACTAATGGCGGAAGGAAAGTACGTCAACAACTGAATAGGTCCAGATTAATAACTACGTACCGTCGGCAATTCCGTCTAGAATACCGGCAAGGAACCACTCTCCTTCCTGGCTAATAAACTTGGTATCGTCATACAAAGCATCCTTCCTCCCGGTGGCAGCTTCATCCCCGGAGACCGCAAACACGTTCTTTCCGTCTTTATCTCTTAAAGAGACGTGGACATGGCTGTAGGTACAAAGTCCTTCAGCACGGTAACCCCTAGCCAACGCTAGACATGCGAGGTCACTCACCCACTACATCCAGGCAACTGAGCGTACCAATCGAGCGCGTCAGTCAGTCAGCTCAAAAGGTTGGCATTGAAAGACAGTGGGAGGGACGTACGTTCCCCCAAGGCTTCGCCATAAAGCTAGGTATAATCCCATGCACCATCCCGACACTCTTCGCCATGTACTTGAACAAGATAGCGTTATCTGCCATCCTCAGAGCGTGTGTATAGGCCAGAGCCGTTTCCAGCACTCCGGGCCCCGTCTCCGTGTCTATATTCATTGAGAGGTTATCAGTTGGTGAGGGGCGAGGCGAAGAGAGAAAGTCGGATCACGTACGGTGTCCTTCAATAGGCACTTGGAACTCGATGCTCTTGTCAAAAAGTTCGAGGAAGTAGTCGTTATTAAGTTGCGTTCGGAGTAGTGAGTATCCGTGCACTATTTCCGCAGCAGTGAGATTATCAGTTCGGGATTAGGAAAGGATGGGATGCGTACTTCCAGGCGTAAGAGGCTGAAGACTGTTGAAGCCCTTGTCCGAAGCCGATTCCGGGGTCTCTGATCGTTTTAGCCTCAGTTTCATTGAATAGTCCACCTGCACACCAAGAAGAGGGCGAACCTTTGAAGTTGAAGTACTGTAATAGCAGCCAGAATGTCAGTACCAACAACTTATTTTCTAGTTAAATGACCAACTCACCTCATACTCAACACCCGCATACGCTTCATACCCCAGTTTACCCGCCCGTTCCGTAGCAGTTTTCAGCGTCCCCCTGGGATCGACTGCCAACGGCTTCCTGGTATCAGGATCAAAGAACGAAACCAAGAAGAATGGGACGTTCTTTTCCCAAGGTATCCTCCTGTAGGTGGAGAGGTCTATGGAAGCGATGATATCTCTGTACCCATTGGCTTTGTTCGAGATGAGGAGTTCGCGGGAGTAGACGGTGTCGTGGATGTCCCAGCCGCTGTACGAGTGAAAGTGTACGAATAGAAGGCGAGGTGTAGATGTGGTGCGTTAGCGAGCGATAAGATGAGAGCCGGAGGAAGGGAGGACTGACAAGATAACGCTGCAGAATCCGAACCCATCTGAAGACGCTGCGCTCAGGAACTTCTCCTTCGACTATCACCGCACCAGGCGAGAGAGATATAGATGTATATTTTCAGTGTTCAGAAGTGCTATCGCGTGGTGCAAATGCTCACCATGAATTTGCCTCGCAGGACACCATCCACTGAAGTGGAGCAAGCGCCGGCGTCAAGGACTGTGCAGCAGATGATAGCAAAGGCTGTATTCACCGTCTATGCCTATTCACCATCCCAGTATCAGCATAATCAGCAGACAGATAGCACCAACCGATTCTCGAAGGGTTATATCTCTCACCTGCTACCTTGACCTTTACATCGTTCTTCAGCAAATCGTTCAACTCGTCTAGAGACTTGGGAGATAGAGGCGTTGCAACCATGGCTCTTGAAGATCAGTCAATAGCCACTCCTTGAGGCTATACGATAACCTGAGGGTAAGATAAGAAACAGATAAGTGGGTCGAGGGCTAATAGAAATAGTACCGTTCAACCGGTGGTTAAATTGCTGATCATGCTCTCCTCTTCATCGCAGTGATGTAATTTGGGAACTTTCCATCAGTGACGACCATGTGGCGCCTGTCTGTCACGCGACGGACGCGAATATATTGGCGGGTGACGCGTTCGAAGAGGACAAGAATCAGAAAAAAAGAAAACGATCTGTGGGCGTCGGGTCGACAGTTTGACGTACGCGTACAGCTGCGCACAATCGCCTACTCAAATGTATAAAAGGACTGAGGTACTGAATGTGTTTTGAATCACCCAACCACCCCACACACATACAACACCATGACCATCACAGAATTCGCTTCACTCAAACTCAAAGCGCCTTACACCGTCACCTCTGACCCGCTTCCAGAGCTCTTCAACCTCGTGCGGGAGCGTCAGTCGGCATGGTCATCTTACCCCTTATTCTACGTCACCGATACCAGCGACAAGAGCATTGTGCACATCCTATCAGGCTGGGATAGCGTCAGCGCTCACGAAGAATGGATCAAGAGCGACGGAAACCAGGATCTTTTGAAGGGATTCGCGTCGTACCTCGAAGATGTGACTCTCCGACACCTGGATGTCCCCTTTGCCAAGGACAGACTTAATGTCCCCTATATTGTCTACAGGAACACTCCTGAGGGCACCGAGCCCAAGGGAAAGGAAGCGGACGGGCTGACGACAGTCAGTGGGCAAGACCTGGAGCATCCAGATTCTGGATTGCACAGTCTTACGTTCTTCGAGGAAAGGCCGTCGTATTCCAGTGGCGACGATAAGATACTTGAAAGAGTATATGCCGAGCATTCAAGGTAGAACTAGTTAGAAGGCCACAAAGACCTCAGTAGAGCTACACCTGAGCTCCTTGTTAGTGATTAGAACTAGAACTGCGTAGAAGACGCTTGTATAGTACTCACAAGTATGCCCCTTCTCTTCTCAACCTATCAAACTTCGGCAACATCTCCCTGAAACAATTTCGAACAAATTGTCGTCTCCTATCCGCATGACCAGGCATAGGCCATCAGTGTCGATAGCGCTTGCGTATGAAATGCAAGAGTATTCAAGCTTAGGCCGCATTAGCATCTTGCCATCCCAAATTGATTGCCCTGGCATCATACCTACAAAAGATAGGCGTGATTAGATTATCTATACGCTTCCTTCTGTAACTCGTTTCCATTTCATCTGAGGATGTCCAACCCTCCGACTATGAGGTTTCTGGTGGAGGGGCATCCCAGCAGACATACGCTTGACTGGGACACCCGCCGCTAGTCCTTCATAGCTACCAAGCTTACGACGCACAATAGGTTTTCTCGGGCGCTTGTGTGTCAGTGATGGCAGTTGGACCGACCTTGGAAACTTTCATACACACACACCTCTTCCGCCTGTCGTTGTGATAAATCTGCATGGCAAGCCCTCAAACAAGGTGAGTGAGCGACCCGTCTTTTATGCTTGCGTCTCTGTACGAACCAGGATATCATATCTGTCGTTTAATTCAAATTTCAGCGCTCATTGCCATCAGATCCGAGTAATTGTGTCACCTACGCCATGATCCTTCCATAACACCTGATCGTTACCACTAAATGGACAAGGACTGTCTTTTGTCTGCTGTTCTTCGATAGTCTACTTTCGGCATTCATGAGACTTGGCCTCCTGGCACATGATGAGCGTCCAGATGACCCCCGAAAAAGCCGCTTGCACCTCGTGTTAACAGCATGTCACGACTCACTTAGGCGCCCCTCGCAGTAGACCCTCGCCATTCTTTCCTCCTTCCACTCACCACGAACCGATGGCGGCAACAGAAGCAGCAAACCAGTCTGAAATAAATGCGAGTCTCTCATCACGCATTACGCGGGTTGATCAACGGTAAGTACCTGCTTGTAGTACACCCTTTGCGTCGCAACATGAATAACGATAAGCTAGCTTGGACCCGTGCGTATTCCGTGAACCTATATGTTTTTCTTGAAGTTGAAAAAGCTCTCGACTTTGCATGCCAGTCGAAAGGGCGTAACTGTCTACAGAAAGACTGGTCGCAAACCCGACTCAAAGAAGCAAGCTGAGAGGTTCGAAGAGAACAAGCCAATCCTCTTTGTCAGGCGCCAGCTCGGACTCGGGAATCATGTTATTGGAATCAATATCGATATCAAAAGCAAGAAGCTGGTCGATCTTTTAAAAGAGATGTACGACGAGATTGAGCCACACGGTTTGGCGATAACTAGAAAGCCACCTTCGGTGAGTGCTTGATGCTAGGAAGGCATTTTTCAATCAAGATATACTCATTCTAGGGTTGTTATAGTGTAGCAATCGGCTGTTCTTTCTCTCTCGTGAAGACTTCGCTACTCGCCGCATGAGAGAAAATGCCAAGGAAGGAAATGCAGACAAAGAGCTTATTCACGATCTCGACGTCGCTCTTAAATACATAGAAGAAGATTACACACCCACAATCAGGGATCTGGAAGCTCTCCTGTGGAAGGTGCCGGCTTCCATCACTTTCGACCTCCTCTGGACCCTTTTCTGCCCAGGAAGTCTGCTCTACGCTTATGACGAATATACTGAACAAGATCTTATTCTCAAGACTCGGTCCTTCCGATTGCAGAGTCGCTCGACACGTAACATTGTTCAACATGCTACCGTTGGTCAACATGTTACCGTTGGTCAATATGGTGCCGTTGGTCAATATGCTACCGTTGGTCAATATGTCACCATTGAAGCCTTCACTATCACTGACGACGGGAAGGCATTCGGGTTTTGCACAATCGAGCGCCACATCCAGCAGTTCGATGGCATACGCCGGGTACACGATTTGCCTGTATATCCACTGAAATACCACCCGAAGGAAACTGAACTACGCGAGAAGGCGCTCAGAAGAGGCCACAGACTCCTTACGCTGCGTCCGCGGAGGTACATGGAGACATGCGGATTCGCGGTCTACATAAACCCTACAGCTCCACCGACTCTGAGCCGTCCAGGATATCCAGATCCCAAGGACTCCGGACATTACAGGCTCGACGTGCGTTGTAACTATTTTATATCACGAGGAGTTGCCACTAATTTCATGGCCAATACCTCTCGATATAGACCTATGGCCGTGTTATGATTGACCCTACCTCATATCGGCTACGGCAATCAGGCCCAGGTCTCACCTCGGTTAACCGCACAGTCACAACCCCTCTGGATACCTCGAAGCTTACGGACGAGCACTACATGCTATGCAGCCCTATTGTGGCAGGATTTTCTTTCACAACAAAGCGCTGGGGTGGCTTTCCTCTGGATCGATTAGTTGACGTAGAATGGTCGCCGAGACCCTTCGATTCGCTGGTTCTCGACGATGAACTGAAAAAAATGGTGTTGTCAATGGTGAAACAACATCGGGCAGGAGTTTCAGAATTTGACGACGTTATCAGGGGGAAGGGTAAAGGTTTGGTAGGGCTTCTGTCCGGTCCGCCTGGGTGCGGAAAGACACTAACCGCTGAGGCAGTTGCAGAGGTACGAGCTCCTCGTCAAATTCATATATCCCCAAAATAATTCAATTGCTATGCCTTTCTGTGCAGGCGACTCAAAGCCCTCTTTATTACCTCTCAGCAGGAGAATTGGGCACCACGAGCCCAGACAGTGGGGAATCAAATCTTAAACGCGTCCTGGACCTGGCCCAGAGGTGGAAAGCCGTTGTTCTTCTCGATGAAGCAGACGTGTTTCTCGCTAAACGAACCAATGCGAACGTAGCGCGCAACGCCCTTGTTTCCATCTTTTTGCGTAACCTCGAATATTATCAAGGTATCCTTATCTTGACGTCTAATTTGATCACCCACTGCGATCCTGCCTTCGAAAGTATGTGGTCTGAGAGTTAAACAGGTCCTATCCCTCCTGATCTCCTTTTCCAGGTCGAATCCACTTCACCATTTGTTATCCTTCTCTTTCCATGGAACTGCGCGAACGAATCTGGAAAAACCTTATATCCCACACATCAGGAAAAGATACTATTACACAGCGCGACATCAAGGCTCTAGCCAAGGTGCCCATGAACGGTCGTCAGGTGCGTTCGTCAAAAATATCGCCCGACCTAACGGTAACCTCAATGGTCTTCTCTTATCTCCAGATCAGGAACAATATATCTGTCGCCCAATCATTTGCCGCCGGAGAACAGCGACCTCTTTCTACCAGTCACATCGACATGGTCATGAAGATGGGAAGGGATTGGGAAACAGCAAAGGCGACTTGCGGAACGCCTCCCAGCCATGATCCCCTGCAGCTCACTACTTACTTTGGTGAGTCCCGTTTTCGTTGTACGTGGAGACTCCCGCAATCGGCACTAACACTCAAATTACCCAGTCACTGCCACCATTTTAGGTTTCTCTGTCGGCTTAGCTGTAGCTGTTGCCCTGGCGGTCATGCTTCAACATCGACTCCAGTGATGCCGGAAGAATGACTTGACTCGATCGAGTCTGATCGACGAGCTACGGAGCGTGGCTTGGAAATATGCTTTACATTCTATTCCAGCTTACTACTCGTATTCACTGATAATCTCCTTGGCCGAACTCTTCTTATTTACTCGCAGGACAGATTGACCTTAGTTGAAGCAAAGCGATTATTTTTATCTCTTTTCAGTATACGTCGAGTATCTATCAATTTTATTCTCCGCAGGCCTGTGCTGTTGATGTTGATGAAATGCTATGAACAGTATGTTGCCGACTCTAGAGACCGATACAATTCAGATAAAGAGGAAACGAGAACAAATAACAGCAGGTAGCCCATCCAGTAGTAATAATGATCTCGAAAACGCAGCGGAGAGACAAGACAGCAATAAGGTAGTGAATACACAGGGGAAGGTGATACATCGTAAGCTAAAAGAATCAATAATAGGTTCATGACAGTATGCCCGTAACGAAGCATGTGAGAGGAATGGTATGAAATAGCTGGTGTTTCAATTAAAATCCTTTGGCCAACGTCTTGGGAAATGGTAGGGTCAATTGTGATCAGAGGGCACCTGGTCAACTTCGACGATAATAGGGTTCTACTGCAATATAGTTAAGCTGTAATTAGAGATCAGTGGATGAAATCAATATCCAAGTACTCACATTCACAGTCGCCCTCTGGGATCTTTTTCTCCTTCTCCTCGATCAAGATTCCAACATCGGATTTTTTCGCTATCTGTGTTCGACCCTTTGAGTCGACCCATTCTCCCAGATCCTTCTCTTCATCAAGGTAGCAAATGGCCGGGAAGTCAATGAGCAAGGTAGATATTGATTCATCAGCAGAGAACTGTGTCGCTGGCTCCGGTTCTGCCTCTAGAATACCCTCGGGGGGAAGTGTCTGGTCCTTGGAATTGTCAACGTCGTGCCCAACGATTACTCTAGCTGGTCTTGGCGATTCCCCGGTCATCCCCGGGAAGAAACGCACAGACCGTCGAGTACAAGTCATCGGCATGAAGATCGTCTTGTTCAGTGTCATGACAGGATGGAAGCAGTCACAGTTCCTTAATTCCCCATCACCCCTTTGGGTAGCCCCAGGCTGCCCTTGATCACAAAACAGTGGAACACGCCAAACGTGCAAGAGCTGCCAGCTAGCGGTGACATACAAGTAGTCTCTTGTCCACGTCAAATTGAAAGGCAACGGTCGAGTGCTAATGCTCTCCACTTCCTGCAAGTGAACCCTTACTCGATGCACTAGAGTTGGTGTCGACGACCGCTGCTTGTTCTTCGGGGAGAGTCGGTATGTCAAAGCGAGAATGGCAAGATGAAGGGGGGGTAAAGCTACATTTCCTTCCTCTATGGTTTCTGGATTTGGTCGTCGGCCTTCGAATGCAGAAATGTGCATGAATTCACCACAGGTTGAGAAGTAGCATCGGATGGATATGTGACGTGCTAGAGTATGGCTTAGGGCGCGTAAACGAGATGCGAGTGGCTAAGAACTCACCGAAGGGCGTCGACGGGAGTAGCGTTCGGGTGAAAGATGTACTCTTCTTGTAATTGACGAACAAAATGTTCCCATTACCCAGCGGCCATACTAGCAACGGTTTCGTCGGGTGAAAGACAGGTGGCGAATCGTAGATCTTGGACTTTAGCGGAGCCTGCCTCCTGAAAAGACAGGTAGCTCCCGTGGGCCCTAGCCTGACACCCAAATCGTACACCGAGATGATGGCACATGGTTCGGATCGGAGATCTTCTGAGTCTTCTAAGTCTACAGGTTCGAATTCATCGCTCAAGTACTCTTGCCAGTGCTTGCTATCGTTATCGTCATCGTCATCTTCGTCGAGCCATCGAGCCGGGTCTGGGCGAAGCACTGGCGATAGTGTGATGCTGCTAGGACCAAACAACCCTGGGGACGGACTGCCTATGCTGTCGCTGTCCCAGTCTCGCTCGTCGCGTACCGCCCGGGGCTCAGGGTCATTTTCGTATGGCACGATTGAGTCATCTTCAAACCACTCGTCGTCATCGGTTGACGATGATTCCGAAATGGAACCGAGGCTAGCAGCAACGACACTACCACCATCACTACCACTGTCGCTCTCTGAGTCCTTGATACCGATTATTGCGTCTTCAGACCCCTCATCGCTTCCTCCAGCACTGCCGTCTAAGTCCTCATCCGAGTCTCGGTAAGAAAGTTTCGTCCGAGAAGTGACCGCCCAAAATTGTTTACGACGAGAAACCTCCTCGACATAGCCAGACAATTTTCCTGCGACCGGGCTAGGAGCATAACCATGGAGTTTACAGATTTCTGTAAACTTTCCTTGGGAACTTCTCTGGAACAATTTACTGCCAATTCGGAGGGCCTGTCCCTTGGAATAGAAAGATGCCAACGGTGCTCTATCGTTTGGAGCGTACGGGTTTGAGAGATCGGGAATGTAAAAGTCGAAGTCGCAGCTGCTGGCAGTGACACGCAAAACTTGCTCGAGCGTCAGGATAGGTGGAGTATTGCTCCCAAGGTCCCATGTTTGTGAGTTGCAGATAAGCGTTGCAGAGTAGGTCGTAGTTGGCCATGGCTGTCCATGGCCGCTTGCCGCTGGTAAATTCTTGCCGGCGTACCTACAATGAATCGGTTGAGGAAAACCAGTTTAAGTCTAACCTGCAGATAAACATACCTGATTTCGAGCGTATACATTTCCGAGCCAGATTCATTGGTACAGTCGGTGAAAAACATTTTCTGCTCCTGACAGAATGAGTGCTTTGGCAGCTCTGCAGCAATTGGAAAACTATGAAAGCGACTCCTCCTCTTGGCCAGGAAATGATTAGGTCCCAGGGCGCCGGTCCAGATGTGGTCCAACTCTCCGGTGTATGGTGATGTGTCGGTGGTGCTCTCGCCGCTATATTTTCCCCAGCAGAGAAAGTATTGCCATTGTCGTAGAAAACTGCGAGTCTGCATCCATGCCTGATGTCCCTCCTCCGTCTGCGAAAACCAAGACGGGAACATCCTCCTTGGCTGCTCTGCGTCGTCATCGACAGAATTATGGAGTGTGGAGAAATGAGTCTGCGACCAAAGGGTTTGCACTTGAAGCAGGGTCCAAAAATTTGGTGAATTGATGAACGTGGATACCTTCGGAACAAGCGCCTTCTGTCGCTCTTGATCAGTGATGCTATCCAGGTGCTTGTCCCAATACATAGCGGCGTAAAGCAAAAACTGGTTGGTCAAAGCAGGTACCCCAGTCATATCATCCCACTGGTCCCCTCGCTTTTGCAGCAAGTCCGAGAAGCGTGATTGGAGGAGGTAATCGAGGCACGCCGTCACCGGGATCTCTGGACAGACCTGCACCTGTTCAAAACGAAATCCGTCGGTATATGAGGTCAACGGACTTTGAGCGAGAAATTCGTTGAGAGTGGAGTGAATGATGCGGCAAGTGTGTTGTAACTCGCTCCCTTCAACTTCGTCGCCATTTGGGTGGATGGGCACGAGCTCGATTAAGGGCTGCATAACGTCGAGAAGGCGATCTCTGTATGGCTTGTCGTCTGGATCCAAAACATCCTTGGTCTTGCTGGATAAACACCACACCGCCTCCAAGAGCTCGCATAATTGGAGTGGACGTTTGGCATAAACAAGAAGTGAGAAAATCATGCTAGAGAAGACTCAGGTCCAAGGTTCAAGAACTCATGAGAAACAGATCACTCACGATGCAAGATGGCGCAAATGATTGGGGAACCTGTCGAATATCTTCCCATAGTAGTCGTTCAGGGTCCGAGGCATACCAACTTCAATCAACTCCTTCACGTCGCTCGGCTTTGATCTCTGGCCAAGCTCTTCTACCATCAGTCGCACCCAGATGAAGCTGCCCGCCGACCTATCTTGTAAATTCTGGAGGACGACCTTTTTATCGGACTCCCGGGGACCTTTGATTTCGGTGGCCTCCTTAGACAAGTAGAGGACGATATCGTCTTGAGCAAAAGGGTCAATATCGATGCCTTGGAAGCTCGCCAGCTGATCCCTGATCTCCTCTCGTCGCTGGCTGCTCACCCACAGCCGAACATGCTGAGGAAAATCTGCAGCGAGCGCCACTAGGAACTGGAGCACGGGGAGAATACCGTCGTTCCACCGCCCATGTGAGCTGCCCAGCTCTTCGTCCACCCCGTCCAACAAGAAGCAAATAATTGCATTCGGCGATCGAGGGATAAGGTCCGTGATAAGCTTATGCACCCTATCTGTGCGTTTGAGCTGCACAGGGGAGGACAAGATCGATACCGTGGGAGGAGGAAGGTCGGCGAGTGCAGATAGATCTGCCTCTAGAATTTGGTATGCAAGCATGGAGAGGATTTCAAGTTCTTTGTGCTGTCGTGAAAAATCGCAAAAGTGGTAGGCAACTTTTGGCTTTTTTGGGGAATCCACGAGCGATCGGATGGCCTGCGAACATAGTGTAGACTTCCCTGAGCCTGGGGGACCATGAACCCATAGTACCGGCTGCCTAGTCGCAGGGTCGTCGCGCCATTGGATGAAGAACTGGTGTTCAAACAACCACCCGCATGTTCCTTCAGTCGCATTACGCAAGTTAATCTCATGGCGGATCGAAAAATAGGGCTCGTTGTCGAAGTTCTGCGACAGTCGCTCAAATTTTTCGCGATCTAAGTAGACATCGAAGCCAGTATAGATCCATCAGCTCAATAAAATTGCGCCTTTTCAGCTACGCACCTTCATCCTTCACCACATGTTGGACATAATTCCCGTGAATTGTATTGAACGTAACATGTTCAAAATTGCAGTTCTGGCTGTTGTTCAATGGCATGGCTTCGGCGGGAAGTGCTGAGAGGTGGGCGTCGGAAGTTAACCAAGTTCGTAAGGCGCCCTAGCTTGTCAGCCCCATGTCAGTGATCAGTGCGTCGCACACCCCTAGTAATTTTGATGATTTCCGTGATGCCCTTGGATGCCCCGAACACACCGCGTCGGCTTGACGTAAGACGAATTAGTACTACTCTGTACAAGCATAATTACCCGTGCCTACGTCACGGCACAGGCAAGCATTTCTTATCCCAGCACAAAAAATAACAGAGTGTTGGTGCAAGGCACCTCCAAATTGTCACCTCCAATTTGTTGAAAGGGCGCAATTACTCAGGCTATGAGCAAAAAATATATAATTATATTAGAACTTCCAGATGTACTATATTCTTTGTAGTTAGTGGTTGTGGATCATAATAATCAATGGGTCAAATTATAATTTTGGTATATTCAACCAAAGTTACTTAAAAACAGCCTCATGCCCTCTCACATCTGCACTCTCAGCCCTGCCTATAAGCATATGAAAGAGAACTCCAAATAAACTCTTGGTAAAAGGCCTTGGGTACGGGCTTGTAATTGTGATGGTTAACTCCATTGCTCCATGTGCAAGTTAAGGTCCAGGTTGGAGCTCCCTACATATACCTCATAGCTAGCCCTTTTTTCCGTTCCCTGTCAAATCAACTCTCCTTACATTCTTACCCCCCACCATTGTCCCTTGCTCTTAAGCCTGTTTTCCATCCCTTGAAAAATTTGCCCTTGACAATTGCCCCCAAGTTACCTGAGCAACAGCAATGTAGAATTGACCATGAGTGAGGATGAGAGTGCTCAAGTACAAACCAATATGTTTCACTAATTGAATTGTTGATAGTTGTTATGCAACCTGGAAATTGGAGACAGGATAATTGAAAGGAGATCTGGATCTCTAAGGGATGAATCTCAATAGTCATAATCACGCAAGGCAAGCATATCATGTTAGGAGGACACCTAGCCCACTGGGGCAAAGGCTTTTAGCTGGTTGTCATGCAGCTATTGTAGGATAATCCCTCACTGTTGAAACAGCTACAGCAGCTATGCATTTTTGGTGCTTAAGCCTATGTGTGATGCAGTATGGCAGACATATTTCATATGCTATCAGATCCCTGCAAACCAACTTTGAGTTGATAAAGGGCTATCCTATGCCTTATTGGAATTTAAAGGTTATGTTTTATCAGGAGTATGGATCAGGACAGTGTTGACTGCAGTAAATGCTTGAGTTCTTCATCCAGTTTGTGCACCAAAGTTTCATTAAAGCACTCTGCCAAATCTTTGATGATGGGGTTGGAGGTACTGAAAGCATTAAAGTTGGAGACTATCCAACTTCCTAATAGTCTATCAGTAATCTGCCCAGAGATGTTCCTGAGGCCCTCTTATCAAAATAAATGCTTTTTTGCCCATGAGATATTCTGAACTGGCAGAAAAGATCAGTCCCAGGAAAAGGGACATTTCTTGATTGTGGCCCAAAGACATGCTAAAATATATCCTTTTACCACATTTATAGCTTTCCAAAAGTTTCATATGCTCAGGTTTGACCCAACAGCAACTCACAAACCACAAATCAATCTCCAGCCCCTGCGGGCCAGGCACTCTGTGCGTCGCGACCGATGATGCAGGGATTTCAATGACCTAAGCAGCGCGCCCGCGCCGAGATCCCTTGCTTATGTAAATAAGGATTTTTCCCACCCGTTCTGTCTTAATATTATTGATTCTTATTGCGATATTCCAGCTTCGCGAATTCGTGGGGATGTACACTAAATACATTCCGGAAGGTTGCACATCCCCAGGAATGATAGTATCAACGCGTCCCAGGAATCCGCAGGGGAGAACGGTCTGCCATCACACCAACCCCCAAGCCGTCTGTGGGCCTCGAGTGGCGTACAGCTGTGCGTCAATGCATATCAATTGCCAACCCAAATGTATGAAGGACTGAGGGACTAAAGGCGGTATAAACCAGCCGCCCACAAACAGCACTATGATCTTTGCTTCACTCAAGTTCAAAGCGCCGTACACCGTGGCTACCTTCGGCCTGCTTTCGGAGCTCTTCAAGCTCGGGGAAGTTAGTCGGCGTGATCGTCATACCCCTTGCTTCACTTCACCGACACCAGCGATAAGAGCATCGCGTACATCCTAACAGGCTGGGATAGCGCCAGCGCTCATTGAAGATCGGATAAAGAGCAAAAGGGGCCAAGGTCTTTTGAAGAGGGTCGCGTCGTACCTCGAGGATGTGACTCTGCGACACCTCGATTTCGCGTTTGACGAGGATAAATTATATGTTCCTTACGTTGTTGATGGGAACACTGGCTGTCGACAGTCAGTGGGCAAGACTTGGAGCATCCAGGTTCTGGATTGCAGCTTTACATTCTTCGAGGGACGGTCGCCGTATTCCGATGGGGAGGCCAGAACTATAAGCTACTGGAAAGAGTATATTGCGAGCATTCAAGCCAGGACCAGGAAGGAACCCACCAAGACCTCAGAAGACCTACACCTGAACCCGTTGTTAGTGATTAGAACTATAACTGGATAGAAAACCTTTGTATAGCACTTACAATTATGCTCCTTCTCCTCTCCTTAGCCTATTAAACTTCGGCAACATCTCCCTAAGATATTCGGCATGCTTTCTCCTCAAATCCGCTTCCTGCACCCTCCCTCGCCCACTCCATTTCCGCCTTTCAGCTTCAGGGCCGTAGATGACGGTGTAATCATCCAATACTTCGTCTTCTATCGGCACCACGAGACACGCTGCGCCGATGACACAGTACGACGATATTCGGACGGTGTGGTGGATTCTAGATCTTGTGGATATGGTATTGAAGTCGCCTATACTTGGGCACTCGACGCCTGTTAATTGAGAAGAGCAACCATGCATTAGCGTGGGGGTCGGTCATGATGTTTGTAACGTCACACTCACGACAACCAATTTCGAACAGATTGTCGTCTCCTATTCGCATGACCTCTTTCCGCCTGTCATTGTGGTAAATCGGCATGATAAGCCCTCCAACAATGTGAGCGAAAGACGAAGAGGCTCTTCACCTGTTCACGATGATCGTTGCTTCTTCAATGATACATCCAGCACCAATGACGATAGGACCGGCAATGGCGAATATCGTAGCCTTTGGATGGACAATAGTACCTGTAGACAACGTTTGGTGAGTCTTCTGGTGCGCTGTACGAGCCTGGATGTAAAGACGCACCTGCACCTATGGTAATGTCCCCCTTCAGTTCAACATCCTGGCACACAACTGCTTTCGAATGGATCGTGAATTTGTCGCGTCTAAAAGTCCAAAGAACATCAGGATTCCAGCTCTTTCTTTCAGAGAAGTAAAGCACAACACATTGGTGGCATTCCGAGGGGAGTGAGAAGTGGCGGCTTTTGGTGGTGGTGGTTGGTTAGAGTGAGCCGTGTCTCGGCTGCAATTGCACTCGCACGATTTGGCATTTGGCGCTCACGACGGTGTCAGTACACAGTCACCAAAGCTTTGATTGGTACAAGCGAATCGAAACACTACGGACTATTACTACAGGTAATCTTTGAGTAAATATTCCGCTCCTTCAAGACCACCGGATCGTTCCCTACCCGGCCTTCCTCGACATCCCCACCGTCGTTCCGCTTCCCCGCGCGAATGGATAATAGCCTACGTCTGGGTCTGACTAGGTTCACTAATGCTGAACTTCAGTCCTTGTTCGGTATCAGCACCACCACTTCGGCTGAAGTTGCGATTCAACGTCAATTGGAGGAACGATGATTCGGCAGTTCGGGGGGCAAATTGAATGGGGTTAGTTGGGACACCCTTGGCTGAGGGTAATTTGGTGAAGGAGCGGCCCGTCGTGACACGGAATATGATCATGTGTGGCGATAGTGACTTTTAGTAAATTCAGCAAAATTGGCATCGATGGGAAGCGCTCGATCAGCCCAACTCACGCAGAATGAGTAGAAAAGGCCGACGAACAAAACACTGCAGACTACGGTCCCTTCGGAACTGTTGGATAGAGCACCACTCACTCGTCCCAGTGTAATTGCAGCGACAATGATGCCGAAGATGGCGGGAGGAGCAGCGGACTCGATTAGCATGGCAATCACCCCAGTGTAGACGCCCACATCCGCTGATGGCAAGAGCTTTGTCAGGTTCTGCCGTGCGCGAAGAAGGCGGAATACGATCAAAGCTGTGACAATGATGTTGGTTGACACAATTAGCAGGGTAGAGGCGACTGAGTATCTCATATTGCCTGGACCGGTTGGGTCAATCAGCATGAAGAAGAGAGCTATGTGTTGTGATTCCAGGCAATTTGATCAGTGTAAGTTCTACTTTGAAGCGGACCCAACACAGACCTAGACCGGACAGGGACGTCATCATCGGCAGGATTGTCACCCATCGGTATTCCACGCAAATGATATAACAGCGATACACCTGTGGCAAACAATCCGTGAGCCTTGGCAGACGACTGGAGAAAAATCAGGGTACCACTCTCACCAGTAGTGTGTCCCCAATCATAATAACCAGCCCAAGGGCCGCACTGCTAGCCAAATACCCCCAGCCTTCGAAAGAGAGGATTTTTAGTTCTTGCCAGTGACCCGGTGAGGTGGCTTTGAACAGTATTTGGAAGTAATGCGCCATGTCAAGGGACGCGAGGAAGGCAAATAAAGTTGTTATCATGAAACTGGCTGCTATGTATCTCTTTCGGCCCTTCCTAAGAGGCTTTGGCATCTCTAGGAAAACCAAGAGACCATATAGCGCCATGAACAGATGGATACCTGGAATTGTTGCGAGGATACTGAGCATTGATTTACGTGGTTCACATATATAGAAATTGGCATACCAATCACCACCATGGTCATGCTGTAATTTGCATAGATGGCTCGAGCATTTACCGTGAGCAGGTATTCCCGCGTATCGTCACTCATTGCTGCTGCCTTGACCTGAGACAAGTTAGCTTGACGTAGCGAGAGAAAGAGGGAACGAAAAATACTAGCTCTCATTTATTTATATTATACCTTGCCAGCACCCGATGGAGGCTTGTAGAGCGCTCAGGCGACGTCGGGGTACCCATCGGGCAGTTCAGGAGTTGCTTGGCAGAACCACTAAGCCACAAATGCTATGATGTATGGAAAACGGGAGTGCCATCCCGCTTTCCATAATGATGGATAGATGTTAAGGCCGAAATCCGCCAGTAGTGCAACTCCGGTCTCCCCGATGAAGGTTTCTCGTGCCTAGTTCTTGTTATGTTGATCAAGATCAAGGCACCGCGCTACCTTGCTTCGCTAAGCAGTTGTCAATCCTATACATGTAATTTCCAAGGGTGGTGGCGGTCTTCGGCGGGAGCCCGCCCCGAGCGGTGAGTCGGGCAACCCACGATCCCGCTGGCCGAACCTTCCAGCAGGCTAGAGAGAGAGATCGGGGCACCAGCATCGAATACTCTCCACCCTGAGGGTGCGCCCGGTCGCGTGCGATACGCCGTGGTAGTCGTCAATTGGGGGTGTCGACGAGGTTGCACCTAGTGTGTGAGTGCCGATCAAGAGAAGTATAGAGGATTGCGTTCTGGGGCAAGGAAAACCGGTAAAAAATATGAGCTCAGAGAATTGTATTCGCTGCGCTATTCTGTCACTCGCTCTGCATAGCGCTATCAGAATTCCCCCCAATGTATTCCTGGCGCAAGCTCATATATGACTAAATGCCTAACCGATATATTTCAAAGCTCATACATGTTGATCACAAACATGTTTTGAAGAAGCTATCAGGACGCCCTGATTCAAGTAGCTCACGTACACATACAAATCGTTCTAACTAGCTTCTACCTAAGCTTCACCAGGGACTTGGACAAAATGCAACGAACTTGTGGCTGTAGGGGAGTCTAAATCTGCAAACTCGAAACCCAACGGTAACCCAGCCTGCATCAAGATCGCGGTCAACCTCTCAACAAACCACTTCCTCTCTTCTTCTTCGTTCTCCCAGACCTTGTATCCGCCCGAGCCTCCAAGCAGCGGTCCACTGGCGATTTCGGCGAACGGATCTTTCATATTTTTATCCTCATCCGTGAGCTTCTTCCAATGCCGCCCCAACCTGACCGTTTCAGACCAAAAAACCAACAAAAATTTCACCCAAACCTCCATCCTGAGCCCCCACCTGGCCCGGTCAAACGGGACCGTGGAGAAGGGGTGCCGGCCAGCTTTCCAGTAATCTCTGAACATTTCGGTGTCCGCAAAACACCGGCTGTATCGCGCCAAATTCGATTTCCGGTCGTGTGGCTTGATGCATTGCCATGTGAGGCACCAGGTGAACGATTCGAGGTCGTGTCGGTATCGACGGGAGACGGGCTTTATTGGTGATACTTCTATGATTTCGGATGGCATGTATGGAATCACTCCTGGCATACGTTCTGGGACAGTTCTCTTGCTAGTACTATCAGCAACGGTAGTAATGAAGGCTTGGACTGGTGGGGGTGGTTTCTCCTTCTCCGCCGGCTGCTGCGACTCAACGGCGTCGACATCTTTTGGCGAACCTTCTTTACTGGTAACAGTACAATCCGACTGCGGCGTGGCTTCAGCTTCAGAACCGACGGTGACGGGAGCAGCAGCAGCAACGTCAACGTTAACGGCAATGTCGAAATCGATTAAGACGGCGTTCTTCCTCTCCGGAAGATCGTCGTACAGCAAGTTCGTGGGAGTGATCTCGGGCTTTGCGATATTACCCGTCTGCCACAGCAGATAATGGCCTGCCACCAAGGGATATATCAGCGGCGATTTCAAGGGTATCGGGATCTTCAGAGACGAACGAAGTGGAAGTACAACACTCACATCTCAATAACTGGCAAAATCCTGTCCAAAAAGGTACAGGCTCCAACTGGCCAAGCTCGCGGTGAACAGCAGAGCTCGTCCATCGGAGGGTCACTCTCAAATCTACTGGCGCTGGGGCCTGCTGCTTCCGGACTCTTCTGGTCGCTCCCTGGCCTTTTGATGGCGTTAGAAGGACCGAGCCCACAGTGGCGGCATGATGGGTAGTTGTAACGGACGATGCTGTTAAAGTCATGAGCAGAGCGAGGAAGGACTTCGAGGTGACATGGCAAAGACGGGGGCGGCTTTATGTAACTTAATTTTCAACCCACGCGTCGATCGAACTTCATTTGTTCAATATAAATATAAACGTCGAGTCATCCGTTCGTCGAGGGGCGCTTGAAGACAGTCCAGAGTCCACCTCGTGTCAATCGAAGCTTGACCTTGAAAAGTTTGTTCAGGGGTTAGCAGAAGGCGTGGCATTGAGCAAGGATACAAAAAAGGAGACGTCGTGCATCGTGAGTCATTCGTTACAGGGTCGTGACGGTAATATGAGTGAAGGATACAAAGGGGAAGTTAAAAAGGAATAAACAGTGGGTAAGTAGCGCTGCAACGAGGCAGCCAATGAAGCCAAATTAGATGAGTAGACTGTCTGTCCGGGTCCATCAGATGAAGAGAAAAATGGAAAAAAGAGAGACGATGAGGAACGAGGAGAGCAATAGGCGTACAACTACTTAAACAAAGATAAAGTACAACACACACGTTGACTGTCTGGCGGGGTATATCATTGCTACATTCTCGTCCGTGGCGAGAGCTTGCTCGCGTACAAATCCTTAACCCCAAAGAAGATACTGAGAGCAAACGAAAGACAAAGCAAGCAGGCAGCAGCCGTCGACGCGTTATACGCTGTACACCTATATCCCTCATCAGCCTGACATGTTCAAGTCTTCAATGAAAGGAAGATTGTAACTCACCATCCACCGTACCCCTTTTGCGGTCCGCCAGTCGGACACCGCTGCCCAGCAATGACAAACCCAAACGCAACACCCCATAGCACACAAACCAGAGCATCCAAAAACGCCTGCTTGCGCATCCAGCTCCTCGCGAACTTCCACTCGTCTTCAAGCTTCAGCGCGGCCATCAACGTCCTCCTTCTCTGCTTCTTCCTCTTCCGTTTCGCCCTCTCCGAATTATCCTTTCCGTTGTCTGGCGGTTTCGGATAAAAAGCTCCAGGCATCCCACCATCATCGAACATGAGGTCGTCCTCCTCTTCTTCAGATGACGATGAGAGGTCCTGTCCACCAGGAAGACCAAAGGCGTTGGGATCGACAATTAGGTTGACTTGCAAGTCTCCTGGCATCCCAGGACCGCCCTTCTTTCCTTTCTTCTTCTTGCCTGGGGGAAAGGGCGTTGGTCCACCTTTCTTCTTGCCTTTGGCTTTCCCTCCGGCACCGGCGACAGGGACTACCATCATTCCAGGATTTGTGTAAGGTGTTTGACGCGCAGAAGAGAATTTTCTCCGAATTGTACAAGGGCGAACGACGAAGAGATACAGCAAGAGGAGCAGGGTGATCGGTGATAGGACGTAAAGGAGATATATTGGAGGTTTACCGGCGGGTGGTGGTGCGGGGTTCGGTTTGATAGCCTACCCAAGCCAAATCAGCACGACTATTTCCAATCATGATAATCAGAAACGGAATGAGAGTACGCACCACAGCAGCGTAGATGATTGGTGCTCCAACAGCCACCACCAGAAGAACCTGCAACACCCTAACAGCAGCACGCAGCCTAGGACCTTGCGTAGCCAGTCCACCTTTACCATTGGGCGTACCAACCATAAGCTTCCCATCGTCGTCACGCATCAAGCCGTCGTCTCGTTCCTTCTCCTTGCCTTTCTTCGAAATCCCACCGGACGTGCGTTTCGAGTCTGTAGGGTTACCGAAAGCTTTCTCCAGCATTCGCATGCGATTTTCTTTAACCTGCGGGTCTAGTGGAGGTTGTCCGTATTCTGGGGGATCGTGGCTCCATGGTACTACGCCCTCTCTTGAACCACCAAGTAATGGATCATGGTTACTGTACGACGGAGCAGAGTAGGACGGGTAGCTAACACCATCGTTGAACCAGTCCGCTCCAGCGCGAGGGTAGGATTGCGGATGGACGTATGTGGGGTCGAAAGGAGATAGGGGCTGTCGATGCGATGAGTCATTGAAATTGACGTTGGCAACGGGGTCTTGGCGGTTGTTTAATGAACGTGCGCTGCCTTTCGAGGATTCTCCGAGGAGGGGTTGGGGTAGAGCAAGGCCTGCTTCGAGCTCGTATGCTTCCAACGAGTCGATGTTCCGTTGAGGGCCTTGACGTCTGGCAGTATCCCCTCGTCCGCCGCTGCCATTATACCACCCTCGCGACCATGCAGGAAACTGCGAGATGTCGATTTCGTCGTCGGGATCAGACGGCCTTGCTAGTTGCGGGGTGCTTCTGTGAGGTGAAGTAGGCAGAGAAAAGGGTCTTCGTGACGACTTGCGTCCGTACGTGGAGTGGTTGGCTGGTAGAGGTACAGTGACATTGCTGCGGGGTGTTTGGTGCGTTGATGTGGAAGAAGTGTTCGCCGAGGATCGCGTCCCTCCACGAGCTACCAGTGCAGCTGGGAAGGACGATGGAGGATGCGCAGAATACAAGGGCTTGGGGGCGTGATTATGGCTTTCCCTTGTGCTCGAATTCAGAGACGAGTCGGCAAAGGGGAACGCTGGGTACGGATCTTCGGCTTGCCTAGTTCGTAGCGTTCGGGCATAGTCTGCCAGATCTAGAGCTTCCACAGAGACTTCAGATGCCTCTCTCCTTCGCTTTGAGTGAAGGACCGGGAAATAGTCCTCTGGGAGAGGTGGATAGTCTACAGGGTAGTCGGCTTGAGGCTGATGGCCATTGTCCTGCCTTCGAGAGTATTGCCCTCCTTGCAACAGCTGAAAAGCTTCTGCGCTTTCATTTGGGTTGTATGTCTTCCTTATCGTAGATGGGAGGGGATCATAGGGATCTGGGGACCACGGTCGGGTGTACTTGCGTCCATAACTGTCGGGTAGAAATTGGGATCGTGGGGGAGGGGAATCGAGGTCGTTGTACATTGTTTGAATCTTTGGTATCGCTGCTATTTCGTTTTCATAAGTTTCTCTTCAGTCCATGAGAAAGGAGTGTGGGGTATAAGGCGCCTGGACGCCGTGGCGAACGGTGAGCAAAGGTGCTTTGCGGACTCCTCTGCTCCATCCTTGGGTGGAGAAGCGTCGTGGGAAATCAGCGATGATGGCAATGACATAGCCACGAGAGCGAGAGCCAAGAACCTCCTCGCGTTGGCCTGACCGACTGACTCGGAGCAGTCGAAAAAGCGTTAACCAGCCGGTGCGGCTGGTTACGCTGTGGCAAACAGGATGTATGATTTTTCATGAGGGGCTGACATATTGTGGCGATCAGTTTATGTAGTCGCTGGAGGCGGACACCGATGCCGCCCTCCTCCCAACCACCATGAAGATCGAAAACTCTGCCAACAGCGCTATGAACGACTCTCTTTCGAAGCTGGATCCTCGTCTTGGGCTACCTTACATGCAGCTTGTGTTGCGATTCGTTAAGAGCATGGAAAAAACACACAAGCCAGCCGCTATGCCATACGTCGCCGAGGTGATGATGGACGAACGCCAGGCGATAATCTTGCTGTGCTCTATATCAACGCACCCCCGCGAAAAGGCCGTGTGGCACGAGATGCTCAAGCATTCGGAGGCGAGGATCTACAAATTTCTGGCACGCGCAAAGGAAGCAAACAATACTGTTGCTATCGACTATGTCGTAGCGAAGTTCCACGAAGATCGTCGTAAGTCTATTCGGTGCTCTAGTGATCGAATATTGACTATACCTTCTCAAGTTACTGTCCTTTCTGCTGAAGATGTCAGTGAAACTAGTATCATGAAGTTTGACGGCCGAAGAAGGAGGGGTCGGAACAACAAGAGCTTGAAGACCTTATCAGCATCGTAGGCGCGTTTGCGGATACTAATGGCTCGCCTTTTATCGCGTGGCGTTGGGCTCAAGCCTATTACCTTTGTAACACCTGTATCTAATATATGTCATGATTTCCCTAGCTCTGCGTGTGTCTTTGAACGCGATGTGGGGCCAATTTATGACATCTATTAATAGAGCTACAGCTTAAAGACGGCGTGGGAAAGACCTTCCGTGAACAGTCTTCTTCCCCTGCGCAGCAGGTTCTGCGGCCGGCAGTCAACTACTTAGATGCCTCTGGTCTTCCACCCGACGAGCCAATGTTCTTAGCTCTCCCCTCAGGCCTTATCCTCCTCCTCCAGGCCCTCTTCATCTCAGTGCCGTCGCCATGCGTCGCTAGCGCTTCTAGTGCACCACTGAACGCTGGCATTGGCAGAGCTGTCGACTATGCTCCCTATACCGGATCGAACTCAGGTCGAGCTACAGCTTTCGGCACGATAGGGAAGATCCAAACCACACCAACCGTTGTGTACAAACCTCGCTCTCTTGAATTCCTGCACAAGACCCGACTGCGTTCGCTACAGCACTCGGAATGCCAGGCTCAAGCTGCCAACGGAACGCAGAGGTTGGAATGGGATGCAGTTCAGGTTCAAGGACCTCACGTCGGAGATCGACATACCCTGGCACAGTTAGCACGTATGGCAGGGAATGCTTATGCCTTGCCAGGTCAGAAGAATTGGTATGAGGTGGACAGTGCTTGGAACACTGTGAGTAAACGCTCGACACGTCCTCTTTTAAATTAGTACTGATGTGGTGTGCAGAGCTTCCCATTTGGCTGGGAAGAGGGAGAAGGCTTTAGAGGCCACGTCTTCATATCTTCTGACAACAATACCGTGGTTCTCTCTATCAAGGGAACGACGCTGACCGGCCCTACGTCCCAACTAGACAAGTACAATGATAATCTGTAAGTGAATCGGGCCGCGGCATTCCATCCCCGTTAACAATTCATTCTAGGCTTTTCTCATGTTGCTGTGCACGCCATGCATGGGTCCTCAAGACTGTATGCAACTGTTTCTCTAACGGATGGCACTGCGATAATCAATGCCTCTCCGATGCACTCATCGAAGATAGCCTTTTCTATTCCGTCGGAACTGTAAGTCCCCCACACTCAACCACCTTGATAGCCCATATTTACGCTCTTTGCCTTTAGAAACTCATAGACGACCTGCTACGGATCTACCCCGACGCTAATGTCTGGCTCGTTGGCCACTCGCTCGGTGGCGCCCTCGCCAGTTTACTGGGAGCCACATACGGCCTTCCCGCCGTCGCATTCGAGTCCCCCGGCGAACGCCTCGCTGCTCAACGCCTCCACCTCCCCCTTCCTCCCATCGACAACGACACCGACCCTACTAGCCCTGACACGCCGCCCTCCGACTCTGTTACCGGGCTTATCTCACCTTTCCTGGAATCCATCGTCAATACTTTCAACACGGTATTCCAGGTCCAACTCCCTACACCTCGAGTCCCGCGTACCCCACCAGGCCCACGCCCCGAAACCCCTCTCGCATCCTGGATAACACACGTCTACCATACCGCCGACCCTATCCCATTCGGTACCTGCTCAGGCCTGTACTCCGCCTGTGCCTCCGCAGGCTACGCCCTCGAAACCAAATGTCATCTCGGGAAGAGTATCATCCTGGATACGGTTAACAGAAAGCGTTGGCTCGTGGATGTTAGGAAGCACGTTATTAAGGAGGTTGTGAAGTTGCTTGACATGCCGAAGGAAGGGGAGGCCGGAGGTGTTGATTGGGGAGATGAGAGTGGTGACAATGACGATGATGATGGAGGGGATGAGGACCCAGAGCCTTGCAAAGACTGGGATGATTGGTGTTTGCAACAACGGCAGTCAGGCGTCGCTTCCCCGTCGAAGTTCGGATATGGATTACTGTCCCGCCTTCAAGTGAACTGGTGGGGATGGGGACCTGGGAGGGGAGGTAAGAAGAAAGGAGATGACAAGAAGAAGAAGGGTGGGGATGGCGAGGACGGGGACGGAAAGAAGGAAATCAGTAATCGTGTACCGAGGCCTGTAATCGAGGTTGACTGTGTGGTATGTTCGTTCTTGGTCTGGTTTGCTAGCCATTGGGACTGATTCTTGCTTTGTAGGACTGCTATCGCTGGGAATTTGGCTCTTTTAGAGATGAAGAGAAAGATGACCCGACCACGGAGAATGCGTCCCTTTAGGAAACACCTTGATCTCGTCGTTTCTACTTCGTATTGCTGCCTAGCGGTGCGTACCGCGATAGCTACTCCCTGACGGGGTTTTTACATAGCGGTAGTAGCATAAGGAAGGTTATCGGCGTCTGCACGGACTGCTCTGTCTCCTGCTCAATAGTTTATCATGAATCATAATGATCAGAGGAATCTTTGTACGAATAGTGTTACACATCGTGATGTCTGAATGCAAATACTGCCTTGAACGTTGGAACCCAGAAAAGAGCGCGAAACCTAACATACAAATACATCGTAATCATGACACGGGGAGAAACCGAAACCGAATAATTACTTCAAATGACCATTGTCATGCACTGTCACTGAACCGCAATTTCCGACACCTGCAGATTAACATCTCCCTTCGCCAACGAAGATGAGAACGCCGACTCCAAGAACTCTCCCGCAAGTGAGTCAAACGTCTGCCCAGGTTTCTGATGCAGCTGCCTGAACACCCGAGGCTTCCCATCTCGCCCTCCAAACGCAAAGCACTGACTGTCTCCACCCTTCCCTCCCGTACACCCTTCCGCAAGGAATTCGACACACTTCAGCATGGGTAACGCATTGGCAGAGTTCCGCTCCACCAAAGCCTTATCGAATTCCCCGAAGAGAATGCTTCGAAGGATGTGCATCGTGCACACTTCTTCGTTCCACTTTCCAGTGACTTTTGGGAGGAAGGTAAGAGCGATCTTGGTCAGCTCTGGAGCGCTGAGAGACGAAATTAGCTTTCCGAGAACACCGTCCATGCCTGTATCGATGATGAAGTCATCATTGTCATGACCATCACGGCAGAGGGGCAGAGAAGGAGATGAAGACGAAGAGTGTGGGGAAGGGTCAACGGCATGTTCGTAATCCATAAGATGTTCGGGTTGCAGACCTTGCCAATCGGAGACTAACTCGACTTGCGAGAGCGTGCACATCAGACGTAAAGTCTGGAGGTTGGAGAAGGTGAGATCCGGCGAGCATAGGACTTTTAGGACAAAGAGTTAGCTTGTCGGCACACGACTGGATTTTATGGAGACTTACGCTGCAAAGACGTCGTATCCGTCGAGACAAAGTATAAATCCAACTCCTCAACAGTCTCGGCAACACCCATTAATAGGTCTTCTGGGAAGACAGTGAACCACCCATTGGCTCTGTATTCCAACTTCTTGAGACTTCCATGCTTCTTTAGTTGGCCGAGCACCCAACTGAGGACACTCGAGTCGGCAATCCCCAGCTCTTGTGAAATACGGAGGGAAGCGAGGTTGGATGAGAGATGGAGATTAGGTGGAACAACGAGCTGATTCCCGTATGTCGGGGTGCTCGCGAAAGCATTGTCGCCCAATGAGAGCTGTTTCAATCTGGGGAAAGCGCACAAGAATTGGACTAAAGCGGTGGGAGAAGGAAACACGAGGCCTGTGATGTCGAGATCATCGATGCGCTCGGAGAACACGGTGGATACCGCTGAAAGCAGATAAGGGGGCAAACACGTTGAGCAAGATTTGATACGAATGGAGTGAAGATTGGGGAGGCTAATCGAGGCGAAGCCAGCGATGTGGTAGGGGGTCAAGGTGGCATCCAGCTGAAGGCGCCGGACGCAGCGAATGAATGTAGGGGGGACCTTGCCGCGCGTGAGGTCGATGAATTTCTGGTAACGTGCGTAGCGACTTGTCAGTCTGTATCCAGTGACATCGACGTCTCTGAATAACCATTGGCGGCATATGGCTACCCAATCCCGACGGACCAGGCTACACCGAGTAAGTGCCGGGAAGTCGTTTCGGAGATGTGATAAGATTATTTCTATGATCTCGAGAGGAGCTTCGCCCATCGTTAGAAGAAACAATGGAGGTGGTCGTAAGATAGAGGCGAGAGGGAACGGTGGGGATGATGGTGAGTTGGCAGAAAATGTGTGCGGCGTTATCAGGATCGGCTTCAACGTTTTATAGATGAATGCTAGGCTGGAGCATGACGTGAACATGGGTCACGAGCTCGAACGAGCCTGAGCCGTTATTAGCCGTTGGCAGGGTCTTCCATTCGGGGATGAGCTTGGTTCCGGGCGGGAAGAAGTCGTGAAATGCGAAAGGTGGAAGAAGTGAAAAACGAGCGGAAATGTGGTTCTTGGTCTTGTGACTATTCGTCAGCTTAAAATAACGCATTTGGAGTCGCGTCCTGACTTGTGTCCATAACTTGCAACTTAACCGAGCCTTGAGCGAGAGTAAGCGGAAAAGCCATTTCCAAAAACGTCGACGTCATTTCTTCGAAACAGAGAGCGTCACGGTAAGGTTTGGGGAGCGGAATACGACATGCCGAATTATCGTTTCGGAGTGATTGGGGACAGTTCAGGTTGCGCGGTGTCGGAACATGCTCTTCACATGTGAAAGATACGGTATGAAGGTTTGGGCATGGATGCTGCAACTGAGATAACGTTTTGTCGAGTTCCGTAAATCGAATGCGATGCAATGTCTCCAGCGGGCATAAGGATCCGAAGTGGCCTGTTTCAGAGGGGACGAAAAAGTTAAAGATTAGTTCTTGAAGTGGTGGCGCTTTAGCTTGAGATAGCTCTTTGGAAAGCGCAGGGATAACTGGTAAATCAATGGCAAAAAAATCCTCCGTGGAATTGGAGTCGTCGTCTTGAAAGTCACTCTCCCTGCTGGCCATCTGGTCGCTGGAAATGGGGATCCCTAGTTTCAACGTCCTAAGCAGCGGAAACGAGAATCCTGGATTTCCAAGCCCTGCCGGGTTCCGGGCGGACATGTCAGTACATATCTCAAAGTTCGAACCGGAACACGCACCATTCAACAGGGAAAAGGGTCGAATATCAAGCTCCAGCTCTTCGAGATAAGGCGAAACGCATTCCATAAGCGCCTGGATACGGTCTGGTTGCGTCACGACCCCCAAGAGCCTCAGGGTCTGTAAGGACTTCTGGGACCGGAGTTGATTGGCCAACCAATGGAGGAAAGTTTCCTCGAATGTTGCTCCGAGATTCATCGAAAGGCAGAGCGACTTCAGAGGAGGTAATATCCAATGTCGTTCCTCTATCTCTCGATGAGCGTTCATCAAGACCCCAAGACAACTAGCATCGCCTAATGCTAACTTCTGGAGTCTATGGAATGAACAGATGAAGTCCGTCAACGTCTTGCGCATGATCAAGGCGGCACCGGCGATATCGAGGTGAATGATTTGTGGAAACTCCTTGGAAATGGCTTTAAAGTAGTCGGAGCTTGGTCCCAATTCCTTCGTTTGATATTTGACCGACAGGGAGTATAACTTGACTAGTTTGCCTGAATCAAGTGCTTCGATGTCTTCTGGTTCCAAACGGTCGTCGAGTGTGATGTGTTCGACGTAGGGGACGAATGTAGGTATGACGGGTGCTGCAAGAAGCTCCACAAATCCATGGAAGCGCTCCTTGCCTTGTGGGGAAGCGAATTCGAGGGCTTTGAAGATCCTAGGACGGCAGAACAGCTGCCAGTCCTTGCAGACGAGACAGCATTTCAGGGCGTTGGAGAAGTTATCCAAGAGGGATTCGAGAATGAGTTTCTGGAGGTCACTGTACAGAGCGATTTCGCTGTCCATGGCTGTCTTGCTGGCGGGCAGGAGCAAAGGGTGTTTAACCCCGAGACTCGGCCGGTGCACCCACACCAGGGTTTTGAGTTCGCCTACGCAACGATATCATGATGGAGAACTCGCTCACGATGGTCTCAATTGGGTCTCCAAGCAGACCGAAGCAGGCGTTATAATAACACCGGTTCATCATGGTAATTCAGCGCAGTTTGAAGACCCGGGCCCAGCGGAAGTATTCGATGCTGATCAGCTACATTTACGTTACCACAATCCCCAAAGTTTCCTATTCAAATGTTTGAATGATCGTGACTTGAAACGAGAGACATGGGACGTTTGTTGATTTCAAGTGGTTAAGAGAGGAGTGCGAGCCTGAGGAAAGGTTCGCGGCGTTTTAATTTCTCGCGACGCGATATTTGGTGTAATCCTCTCTTCCAAACACCGTCCGGGTGTCGCTAAACGCAGGCTTGGGTTTCCGTGCTTTACATGCCCCCACAACCGGCGCAGTCGCCGAGGGTGTCCGGATCTTCTACGGACTAGCTAATACACGTGCTATACTCTGCTCTCTAAAACACGCAGCTCCATCCTGTCATCCACGAGACATTCAGCGAACTGTTCCTTGCGGACAACCTCGACGAGTGGGAGGTAGGGGTGGTTTGCTACCGGATGAAGGGGCCGGATGATAGTCCAATTGATTTCTCTGAGTCAAGGGTAGAAAAAACCTAGCTACAAAATCCAGCCCTTTCACAACAAAGCCATATGTCCATATACTACCTAAGAAAGTAGGTAAAATTCCATATTCAACGAGTCGTTGGCTGTAACCCGGACAAAAAATCCCAGAGCACTTTGACGAATGAATGAACGTGCTTGTCGATAAAAGGGTTAACGCGTAAAGCAAGGGGGCTTCTGTTGGAGGGTCTTCGCGTTCCAAGAAGCGGTCGATATACCGGTCCAAAGTCACGAGTTCCCTCCGCGAAACTACTCTTGTAAAATCGAGGAATTTGACGTGACCCGATTCCTTCTTGATGTAGCTGTTTGGAAGAATTTTAGAGGCAAGTTCACGAAAGACTGAGGCCTTTCCCCAAAATGTACATATCGATTTTTTGAATTCCTGATCGTTCTTGCTCAACTTCAAACCATAGCCATTTGATATGAAGGCAATACGGATTTTCTGCAAGTAACTTGCTGTTTGGAGGAGAGGGGTAAGTTGCCGGGAAGCATGGTGGTAAACCTCGATGCTTGATCCTGCTGCTCCCCCAGGAATGACGAGGTCAAAGCGTTCAAGGAGAGGCATGTGTAGGTGATCGAGTAGAGTGTGTCGTCCCAAGAGAATTAATCGGTAATCATGAACCTCGAAGGTGCGTAGGGTGGACAAAGTAACAACTTGATCGAGCTCGAAAGGTCGCCTTGGAGTTCCAGCGAGAAGTAAGTACTTTAGATTCGGGAGCTTCTGAAGAACTTGTAGGACATTAAAAGCGATTCCCAAGTCAGGGGAGAGAGTGGAAGGAGGTCGGTAGGAGAGATAGGTAATTTGATCCCAGGGAAGAATAAAACGGCTGAGGATGTTTGTTGGGAATAAAGGGACAACCTTTTCAGTTTTGGTATGTTGAAGACGAGGGGTGGTGAGTTCAGCGATACACCTTCATCGCAGATTAAAAGTTCTTCGAGCAGCGGCATGTCGAATGCACCCTGCACATCGCACATCCTATCCACCGACCCCTCAATTCTGAGAGACGTATACTGTCCGGTGTGAAGCAGGGGTACAAGGGAATTGGTGGAACCGGTGAGACGGTAGTGTACGTGGGTCAGATTCTTCCCGTAAAGATTATATATCGCCGGAAAGTACTTCTGCAGCTTGCCTTCAACGTCCGCTCCACCATAGGAATTCAGAACCACCCAGTGATCCCAGACCTAGCAATCCGTTGGATCTCGACATCCGGACGATGTCGGGCACTTTTGTAGCCATTTCAAAGTCTGTAAAGCCAGATTAAGAGATAAGCTATGGGGTTTTTTCGCCACATACTCACTGTAGAGTGTTAAAACTTCTCACTTGAGTGGTAGCGGTAAGGGTTGACATAGGCCGAGATGAGACTCAACATGCTCGCATATTCCCACACACCGGTTGGGTTGTGCCTGCGTCTCGCGTTCTGCATCCTGCGTGGAGAAGTTGACTACTGCAATGTTCGACATTGTAACGCTTGTATCTTTGACAGATAGTATAATACACATAAAGATCTTGTCTGCTCTCTAAATCATGGAGTTCCATCCTATCATCCACGATACATTTAGCTCGAAGTTCTTCGCAACCACCTCCATGATTGCCCATTTTTTACCTATTAGAAAAGGAGTATCCTGGCCACAATATTCAGGCCTTTCGAAACAAAGACCACGCTATAAATTAATGTCGCAAAAATCAGAGCGGCGATCAAACGGCATCCAACGCATTGCAACGCGAGCCGAATGATTTCCCGTCTCAACAAACCCTCCAGCCGTTGGGAGTGCCGTTGGGAGTGCCGTTGGACCACCGTTGCTTGCCTAAAATAGGTTCCATGTCCCCTTCAACCGGGCTGCCAACTCTNGTTTAGGGCCATCAACGGCCATCAAACG